>JAQQSY010007626.1:0-10347 GCA_028646535.1 Procyon lotor | reverse complement strand
CAGAGTCCACAGTCTCTCATGGTTCATCTCCCCCTCTGGTTTCCCCCCATTCACCTTTCCCTTTTTCCTAAAAAGCCCTCCACATTTTTCTTTATGCTCAGCATGTAAGTGAGACCATAAGGTAATTGGCTCTCTCTGCTTGACTTATTTCACTCCACATAATCTCTTCAAGTCCCATCCATGTTGATAATAAAGGTGGATATTCATCCTTTCTAACAGAGGCATAATATTCCATTGTATATATGGATCATATCTTCTTTATCCATTCATCTGTTGAATGGCATCTTGGTTCTTTCCACAGTTTGGCAATTGTGGCCAATGCTGCTATGAACATTGGGGTACATGTGGCCCTTCATTGTAATGCATCTGCTTCTTTGGGGTAAATATCCAGTAGTGCGATGGCAGGGTCATAGTGTAGCTCTATTTTCAACTTCTCAAGGAATCTCCACACTGTTTTCCAAAGTGGCTGCACCAGCTTGCAATCCCACCAACAGTGTAAGAGGGTTCCCCTTTCTCCACAGCCTCTTCAACATTTGTTGTTTACTGTCCTGTTGATTTTGGCCATTCTAACTGGTTTAAGGTGGTATCTCAGTATGGTTTTGATTTGAATGTCCCTGAGGGTTAAAGATGATGAACATTTTTTCATGTGTCTGTTAGACATTTGTCTGTCTTCTTTGGAGAAGTGTCTGTTCATGTCTTATGCCTATTTTTAAATGTGATTATTGGTTTTGTGGAACAAACAATCCTAAAATTTGTATGGAAGCAGAAAAGGCACCGAATTGCTAAGCAAATGCTCAAAAAGAAAAACTGGGGGCATCACATTGCCTGATTTCAAGCTTTACTACAAAGCGGTGATCACCAAGACAGCATGGTACGGGCACAAAAACAGACACATAGACCAATGGAACAGAATAGAGAGCCCAGATATGGACCTGCAACTCTATGTTCAAATAATCTTTGACAAAACAGGAAAAAATATCCAGTGGAAAAAAGACAGTCTTTTTAATAAACGATGCTTGGAAAATTAGACAGCTCTATGTAGAAGAATGAAACTTGACCATTCTCTTACACCATACACGAAGATAAACCCAAAATGGATAAAAGACCTCAATGTGAGGCAGGAGCCTATCCAAATCCTAGAGGAGAACATAGGCAGTAACCTTTTCGACATCAATCACAGCAACTTCTTTCAGGACATGTCTCCAAAGTCAAAGGAAGCAAAAGTGAAATTGAACTTTTGGGACTTCATCAAGATAAAAAGCTTCTGCACAGCGAAGGAAACAATCAACAAAACAAACAGGCAACCCACAGAATGGGAGAAGAATTTCGCAAATGACACTACAGTCAAAGGTCTGATATCTAAGATCTATAAAGAACTCCTCAAACTCAACACCCACAAAACCAAGAATAAACATTGTTAAAATGTCTATACTCTCCAGAGCAAAGTATACTTTTGATCCATCCCCATTAAAATTCCACCTGTTTTCTTCAAAGAGCTAGAACAAACTATCCTAAAATTTGAATGGAACCAGAAAAGACCCAGATTTGCTAAGGAAATGTTTAAAAAGAAAAACAAACCTGGGAGCATCAGATTGCCTGATTTCAAGCTTTACAACAAAGCGGTGATCACCAAGACAGCATGGTACTGGCACAATAACAGACACATAGACCAGTGGAACAGAATAGAGAGCCCAGATATGGACCCACAACTCTATGGTCAAATAATCTTTGACAAAACAGGAAAAAATATCCAGTGGAGAAAGTCTCTTCAATTAGTGATGCTGGGAAAATTCGAAAGCTCTATGTAGAAGAATGAAACTTGACCATTCTCTTACACCATACACGAAGATAAATTCGAAATGGTTAAAAGACCTCAACATGAGACTGGAGTCTATAAAAACCATAGAGAAGAACATAGGCAGTAAACTCTTCAGTATCAGCCACAGCAACTTCTTTCAGGACATGTCTCCAAAGGTAAAGGAAACAAATGTGAAAATGAACTTTTGGGACTTCATCAAGATAAAAACCTCCTGCACAGCGAAGGAAACTGTCAAAAAAACAAACAGGCAACCCACAGAATGGGAGAAGATATTCACCAATGACACTACAGACATAGGTCTGATACCTAAGATCTGTAAAGAACTCCTCAAACTCAACACTCACAAAACCGATAATCACATAAAAAAATGGGCAGATATATGAACAGACACTTCTCCAAAGAAGATATACAAATAGCTAACAAGCACATGAAAAAATGTTCATCATCTTTAGCCATCAGGGACATTCAAATCAAAACCACACTGAGGTACCACCTTATACCACTTAGAATCAACAGGACAGTAAACAATATGTTGGAGAGGGTGAAGAGAAAGGCAATCCTCTTCCACTGTTGGTGGGATTGCAAGCTTTGCAGCCACATTGTAAAACAGTGTGGAGATTCTTCAAGAAATTAAAAATAGAGCTACCCTATGACCCTGCCATCGCACTACTTTAGATGCATTACAAAGAAGGGCCACATGTACCCCAATGTATTTACCCAAAAGAAGTAGATGCATTACAAAGAAGGGCCACATGTACCCCAATGTTCATAGCAGCAATGGCCACAATCACCAAACTGTGGAAAGAACCAAAATGTTCTTCGACAGATGAATGGATAAAGAAGATATGGTAAATATATGCAATGGAATATTATGCCTCCGTCAGAAAAGATGAATATCCACCTTTTTTATCAACATGGACGGTACTGGAAGAGATTTTGCAGAGTGAAATAAGTCAAGCGGAAAGAGCGAATTATCTTATGGTCTCACTTATGTGTGGAGCATAAGGAAAAACATGGAGGGCATTGTGAGAAGAAGGGAAGGGCGAATGGGGGCAAATCGGATGGGGCGACGAACCATTAAGACTGTGGACTCTGAGCAACAAACTGAGTGTTTTGGAGGTAAGGGGTGGGGGCTTAGGCGAGCCTGGTTTTGGGTGTTGAGGAGGGCACTTATTGCATGGAACACCAGGTGTGATGCATGAACCATTAATCTTGTAACATTGAAAATTAAATAAATAAAAGTATTTGGGGTAAAGAAAAAGACAGTCTGATAAACATGGGATTCAAGGAAGAGTTTCCCAACAGTGAGGTGTATACATATTCATGAATGTAGGGGCCATGCTACGGTTATTGTTGAAGTGTGGAAGAGGAGGGAATGCCTTTATTTACACTTTGGGGCAGGGGGCAGGATTTTACTCCGTTTCCATTCTCTGAAGCAGGCTCCAGACTTTTAGAGTCCTCCTGACTCCTTGCCAGTTCTCCACTCTGGGCCATTCCTCTTGGGAGGACTGGAAAATAATGGCAACTCTTTTGCATCCAAGTAGAGGCCCCCCTGGGCCAGCATCCTCAGATGCCAGGTGGGGGAGTAGATGGGAGAAGAGGCCATGGGGTGAGTATGGAGGAAAAAAGGTAGGAGGGCATGCTAGGCTTGCACTCACACTTCCATCTGTCGGGTTGATGGTCTCATAGGTCTTCGCACCTTCGGCATCCACAAACATGCCCCCAATGAAGAGCTGGTGGGGCATTTGGAGCGTCAGCTTGTTCACTGCCTTTTCCACCTGGGAAGGGAGTTTTTGCAGGTGTTAGCTGCAGTGTGGATTTTTCATAAGGTGCATCATTGACAGAGAGACACAGGAAATTCTCACAGTCAAAAATAACCACTTGTGCACACCACACACACACACACACACACACACACACATGCGCACAATGCCATTGGGGCCAGGGCTCATGGCTCCTCAACCTTTTCAGGTTTTTTTTGCTGAATCTGGTCCTGCCACCTTCCTTGGCCATTGAGCTATTATGTGCACGGTGGTGGCAGCTGAAGAGATGACACAGAATCTGAGGCCAGACTGCTTGGGTAGAACCCCAGTCCTGCCATTTACCCGCTGTGTGACCTCAGGTTGATTGCTAGGCCTCCACACGTAGGAAGTGTCATTGGGTAGACAGACACTTGTGACTCACCAGAAATGATGCCAACTCCACTGTTTACTTCACTATAGATCTGAAATTTCACATTGAATGGCATCCTCTGCGATGTCATTCCTCTCCTGAGATTTGTTCATTAGTCATCTGTCCACAATCTCAAAGCAAACCGGTTGTCCTTCCTGGCCACCTGGCCACTTCCTTCATCTTTTGTTACAAACAAACTATCCCAATGCTAAGTCCTATGGGAGTTGGTACCTTACCAAGATACCTCAGGATGATTTTTCTAGAGTTTGTTTTAAGAATAAGTTTGTGGGGGACCTGGGTGGCTCAGCTGGTCAAGCATCTGCCTTCAGCTCGGGTCATCCTCTCATCAGGCTCCTTGCTCAGTGTAGTGTCTGCTTCTCCCTCTCCCTCTCCTGTTCTCCCAGCTCATACTCTCTCTCAAATAAATAAATAAATAAATAAATAAATAAATAAATAAATAAATAAAATCTTAAATGTATATGTATATGAATTTGGAATTATGTTATTTCATTATACATATACAAGTTGAATGTATAGGATCACCTGTTTTGCTTATTAGAAAAATATTCCCAATTACCCATTCTTTCCCTCTCTCTTTCTCCCCCTACTTCCCTCTCCCCATCTCTTTCTCCCCCTCTTTTGGCATTTCAACAAAAGGAATTTAATGCAAGCAATTAGTTCCACAGGTGATGAAAGAGCTGAGAGGCCATGAGTCAATCTGGAGACTGACCCAGAGATTGACAACAGCCTGAAGTCCCACACATTACTAGAGTAGAAGAACAAGTCAGTGGTCATACCAGAACTCGGGTCTAGAGTCCCCCAGAGGAACTAGAGTCCTGACAGGGTAATCTGGCAGGAGCTAGAGCCACAGCAGAGATGAGGCCACTATTGGGAAAAACCACCAAAGGAGATGGAGGGTGAGGAGTACATTGTAAAAGTCTCTTCTTTTTTTAGCCCTAGTCTAAAGGCCTCTAGGTGGCTTAGTCAGTTAAGCATGCAACTCTTAATTTTGGCTCAGATTATCTCATGGTGGTAATATTGAGGCCATACTGCGTGTGGAACCTGCTTAAGATTATTTCTCTCCAACTCCTTCTTCCACTCCCCACCCCGCTCACGTTCAATCTCTAAATAAATTAATAGATAGATGATGATAGATAGATGATAGATAGATAGATAGATAGATAGATAGATAGATAGATAGATAGATAGATAAATCCTTGTTTCATGTTTTGGGAGTCTGAATTTGTCCTGTATATAACAATATCTCTGTTATATTTACCTAACCGTACTGGCATCCTAAGGGTATTAAGAGTTACCAAGGAGAGCCTAGGACACTGAAGGTGAGCTCCTAGGTGCCCTGGCTTCCTGATGTCCAGGTTTCCCCATGTGCCATTGTGGATTCACAGATGTGGGTGTCTGAGGGGTCTGCAGGGCCAATCACATTGACTCACATAGTCAATTATGCACTCATTGTCTTTGTCGTCCCCTCGGAGCTTTCTCACTAACAGTTGGATGAAGTCCCCAAAGTTGGTTGCCATGTAAACATCTTCATTTTCTAATTCCAGTCCATCACACAGCTCCTTCACTTCCTCAACCAGTCTGGAAAAAAGAAGATGGAAAAGTGAGAGCCTGGGAAGACGCTTGGCAGAATTGCATCATTGTAGTGGCAGGGGTCATGGTGCCAAACACCGTTTCCCTGAATGGACCTTCATCTCAACACCCAAGTGTGAGTGTTAGTTTAGAACTAGTGTTCAGAGCATAGTCCATGGATTCAGAAGGCCCCTGTTTTGGGTTCTGTCTCCATAACTTACTAATGTGTGACCCTGGGCAAGTGAAAAACTCCTCTGCACCTTAGTTTCTTTGCTGAAAAACTGGAATAGTAATAGCTCCTCCACCAGTTTCTAATGAGTATATGACACAGTCCACTTGTTGATAATAATAAGCAATATGAAATTAATAACTCTTTGAAAGACATTGTGAAAGAATAAAAAAAAATCCAAGTAAAAATAGGCAAAAAATTTAATAGATGTTTCACCAAAAAAGAAATAGAGATGACAAAACCCATATGAAAATATGTTCAACATCACTAAGCATTAGGGAAATGAAAATTAGGACAATGAACTATGTCTAAACACATACCAGAACATCTAAAATTAAATTCTGACCTCAGGAGGAGGTGTTAAGATGGAAGAGGATAGGGGGACCCTAATTTGTCTGATCATTTCACTATGGCTAGGTAGTTATCAAATCATTCTGAACATCTGTGAAAGCAACTGGAGATCTGAGAAAAGAAATGCTACAACTCTCTAAGTATAAAAGTGACCCCTTTTTGGAAGGTAGGAAGTACAGAGACTTGATGTGGGTGATATTTGTAGGGATACAGTGGAGGGGAGGGATCCTACATAAGGAGGCTACTGCAAAGCATTATAAGTAGCAGAGAGCAAAATCAGAGCTAGAATTCTGCTACAATGAGGTATGTCCCTGGCTTAAAGGTGTTCAGGTGGTGAAGCAGGGTAGAATCCCAGGTGGGAGAGGATGGTCTCAGGATCCCCAAGGTTATAAGAAGAACAGAGGTGGGGAGGGGAGCAAGATGGCAGAGAAGTAGGAGATCCTGTTGCAACCTGTCCCTAAAGTGAGCTGGATATATACCAGAAAACGCTGAACACCCATGAAATCTGCCTGAGTAGCAAGATTTTTCACTTCTGGATCTCTACGGGAGCAGAAAAAGAGGTGGAGAGGTAAAACAAAGTGGGAACACTCGAACCGATATCAGAGGATAAACAAAAGGGGGAGGGAGCCACCAGAAGCATCAAAGGACAGTAGTACCCCAAAGGAAAGTGCCATGTGGTAGGGGACCAGCATTAATGTAGAGTCTAGTTAAAAACACTTAAAAAAAAAAACCCAAAAGGTTCTGAGGAGCAACTAGTGGAAGGGGGTGGTCATGGAAACTGGCCTAAGCCCACATTCCCAGGAAAAACACCACTCACCTCAAAAAGAGGCTGGTGGTGGGGTCCAGTCCTTGGTTCACAAACCTGCAGCTTTCCACTCCTTGCACCATTTTGTAGGTGGGGCGTGCTCCTGCAAGTGCCTTAGAGAGTCTGCTCTGCTCCAGGCGCCTGCAACTTTTCTGTGTGCCCCAATCTCTGGACTGAGTACACTCACAACTGCAAAACATTCATGGCCTGCAGTGGGATCTGGGTGCTCCCAGGTGGCCCCTGAGAACACTGGTGGGCAGACTAATTTCAGGCAGGAATCTGAGCACACCCTGCATGGGCCTGGAGCTCTGAGACCACTCCACCAACCACAGAACAATGACTGGGGGTGCATACCACCTGTGACAGGCTGATATGTAAGCAGAATTTTGCAGAGGAGACTGTGTGTTCTGGACCACACAAAGAGGAACAGACTGAGGCTTCAACCTGATGTGGAGGTCTGGATACAGGCAGATTCCTTGCTTAGACTCCCTGAAATGGTGAAAAAGCTACAAAAGGCCAAAGACCTTCAGAGAGTGAAAGACTGAGAAACCGGTTTCCATGGAGCACAGCCCCTTGACGGGGGGTGGAGTGACACAACCCAAGCAAGATTGACTGGAAAACAACTGGCCGAGCCCCTCCCCCAGAAGACAAGTCAAAAAAAAAAAAAAAAAAAGACTATAATCACAGAGTCACTATAAGACTTTTAAATCCCCAACATTAGGGGAAATCAATATATTAAGTACTTGATAATACACTCAAACCTGTATATTTCATAGATACAAGTTTTTTCTCTATTCACTATTTTTCTTTACTTTTTTCCCCAAATATGTTTATTTTATTTTTTCAGTGTTACAAGATTTATTGTTCATGCACTACACCCAGTGCTCCATGCAACACGTGCCCTCCTCAATACCCACCACCAGGCTCGCCCAACCCCCACCTCCTCCCCTCCCAAATCCCCAGTTTGTTGCTTATAGTCCACAGTCTCTCATGGTTCCTCTCCCCCTCTGGTTTCCCCCCATTCACCATTCCCTTTTTCTCACAATGCCCTCCCTGTTTTTCTTTATGCTCAGCACGTAAGGGGGACCCTAAGGTAATTGGATCTCTCTGCTTGACTTATTTCACTCCGCATAATCTCTTCCAGTCCCATCCATGTTGATACAAAAGTTGGATATTCGTCCTTTCTAATGGAGGCATAATATTCCATTGTATATATGGACCATATCTTCTTTATCCATTCATCTGTTGAAGGGCATCTTGGTTCTTTCCACGGTTTGGCAATTGTGGCCATTGCTGCTATGAACATTGGGGTACATGTGGCCCTTCATTGTAATGCATCTTCTTCCTTGGGGTAAATACCCAGTACTGCGATGGCAGGGTCATAGGGTAGCTCTATTTTCAATTTCTTGAGGAATCTCCACATGTTTTCCAAAGTGGGTGCACCAGCTTGAAATCCCACCAACAGTGTAAGAGGGTTCCCCTTTCTCCACACCCTCTCCAACATTTGTTGTTTACTGTCCTGTTGATTTTAGCCATTCTGACTGGTGTAAGGTGATATCTCAGAAGAAATGAACAGACACTTATCCAAAGAAGACATACAAATGGCTAAAAGACACATGAAAAAATGCTCATCATCTTTAGCCATCAGGGAGATTCAAAACAAAACCATACTGAGATACCACCTTTTTTTAATTTTTATTCACTTGTTTTCACATTTCTTGGTTTGATTTTGTTTTCTGTTTTTATTTTTTTAAACTACTTAACATTATAACTAGAGGCTTAATACAACGATAAACCCAAAAAGACCTGAAATAACCTTCCTTGCACACGAGGAGCTATAACCACCCTCCCATCTTATCCTTCTGTAAGAGTTTCTACCTATTTGCTTTTGTTCTGGTATTATAGAAAATTTCATTCCTGGGGTTCATTCTGACTAGGTTCTTTTATTTCTTGTCATCTATTTTGTCGGTCTATATGTTTGTTCATGTTGGTCTACATACTTCATAAATCTTATTGTTGGGGCCCATTCTGGCTGAGATCCCCTCTTTTTCTATTTCTCTCTATCTTTTTTATCCTTATTCTTTATTTTTGGTGGTGAATCCCAATTGCTTCTAAACCTTCCAGAGTGCACCCCGCCTGGATCGTGGGTGAAATATCCAACTATACAACCTCTCATCCATTTCTCATCAAAATGACTAGGAGGAGGAACACCCAACAGAGGAGAAACCCAGAGACTGTGCCCTCTCCCTCAGAACTATTAGACATGGACATTAACAGAATGTCAGAAAGGGAATTCAGGGTGACAAGTATCCAGGCAATGGCTAGGATGGAGAAAAACATTAATGACAATATAGAATCTCTAAGGGCAGAAATGAGAACCAGTATAGCTGATGTAAGGAGTGCTATCAGTGAGATCCAATCCAATCTAAATAGTTTAACAGCTAGAGTTATGGAGACAGAGGACAGAATTAGTGATCTAGAGAATAAAATGTTAGAAAAGAAAGGTTCAGTAGGAGAGCTGGAGTAAACTCCTCAAGAATCATGAGAAGAGATGTAGGGAAATAAAGGATGCCATGAAATGTTCCAATGTCAGAGTAATTGGAATCCCATAGAAGGTAGAGAGAGACAGAAGACTAGGAGATATAGCAGAACAGATTATACATGAAAACTTTCCCAATCAAGAGGAGGGAACAAGTGTTCATGTCCTGGAGGCAGAAAGGACACCCGTCAAGATCAATGAGTCTAGAAAGACACCCAGACACAAAATTGTAAAATTTGGAAATTAAAATTTTAGAGAAGAGGTCCTGAAGGCAGATAGGGGAAAAGATCCCTTACATACAGAATAATGTCAGAACTGTGCACAGAAACCTGGCAAGCCAGAAAGGGCTGACATGATATATTTAGGGCACTAAACTAGAAGAACATGCAGCCAAGAATATTTTATTCAGCAAGGCTGACATTCAAAATGGATGGAGAGATAAAGAGCTTCCAACACTGGCAAAAATTAAAAGAGTATGTCACCAAGCCGGCATTACAAGACATATTAAACGGGGTTCTATAAAAGTAGAAAGTACCCATGAGTGACTTGGAACAGATTTTTACAATCTACAGAAACAAGGACTTCAGGCTACATGATGTCAAAACAAACTTATCGTTCAATATTCACTGTCAATGATAAAATTAATACACAGAAATGAGTTGCATTTCTATATACCAACAGTCAAACAGAAGAAAGAGAAATTAAGGAGTCGATTCCATTTACCATTGCACCCAAAACCATAAGATACCTAGGAATAAACCTAATCAAAGAGGCAAAGAATCTGTACTCAGAAAACTACAAAGTGCTCATGAAAGAAATTGAGGAAGACACCAAAAAATGGG
>JAQQSY010007625.1:0-10348 GCA_028646535.1 Procyon lotor | reverse complement strand
ACCTCAGATACTCAATGCAGTATCTTTCCTCTGTCAGCATTGAAACCTTCATCAGCAGAAATCAAGAAGTCATCTGTACACCTGACATAAGATTGCTGCTTTGCCAACCAGCTAAGATCAAAAAGAATTACCTACACTCAGAGTTAGACTTCTATGTTGTCTAAACCTCCAATCCTTTCCAGGTTTTTCTCCCACCACTTTGGTCACTACTCAATACACTTTGTTGGCTTCTTTTTTTAAAATTTCTACAATCTGTATCATTAAAACGCCCACATCTCAGTCCTTAGATCTCCTTTCGTTTTAATGTTAGTCGCACTATTGGGTACATCATCTAGTCTCATGGCTCTAAATACAGTCTATATACTGATAACTCCCAAATTAACATCTCCAGCCCCATTCTTTTTCTTGAACTTCAAACTTATCCTATTACCTATTCAGCATCCTCACTTGGATTGATTCCAGGTATCTCAGACTTAAAAAGTTCTAACCTAGGTTCCCAGACTCCCCCATTCAAACCTGCAATCCCACAAAACTTCTCACCACTCCCACTCCAGGAAGTGACATCATCATCCTTCTATCAAAATTATAAATCTGGAATCAGTCTTGATTCTTCTCTTGTTCTCACAGCCTGCATCCCATCTAGAAGCATATCCCATTGGTTCAACTTCAAAATATGTACAGAATTCAACCACATCTTACCTCCTTTCCTGCTACCATACTAATTCTTTCACCATCAACCATGAACTACTACTGAGATTATTGTAATAGCTTCTTAACTGCCCTGCTTCTGTTTTTAACCCACTACCATCTATTCTCAACAAAGGCAATGTTACCTTTTTAAAATGTAAGTCAGGTCATGTCACAACTCTACTCAAAACCTCCCAGAGGTTTCACTTAGAGTAAAAGCCAAAGAGCTGGCAATAGCCTACAGGGTTCTATATGATCTATACCTCTCCCCCATCACCTCTAAACTAATCTCCTTCTCTGCATTCACTCTTCTATAACTACACTGGCTTTCTTGCTATGGTTTGAACATGCCAGGCATCCTCCCACTTCATACTTGCACCTGGAATACACTTCTCCTGGATATCCACACTGCACTATTTCCTCACCTCTTTCAAGGCTTTGCTCCTTTTGTCAACTTCGCTGAAGCTTTCCTGGGCAACCTTTATAAATGTGAAATTCTCACCCCCCAAAATTTGCTATTTTACCTCCTTGATGTATTTGTCTCCCATAGTGTTTATCACCATCTAACATATCATATATACTAATTTTTCACATTGAAGTCTCCTCCCACACGAATGTATAAACTCCAATGGGGATGGGGATCTTTGTTGTTGGTTTGTTCTCTTTTGTTCCAGAAATTGGCATAGTGCTTGGAATGTAATAGGTACTCATTTGTATTGTTGAATACTGACTACAGAACATTTTTTTACCATGATCTGACAGGGACCTTAAATTTTACACGTATCATGTTCTGCTTCTTCCTGAAGCTTGAGTTTTATTCATTTAGCATTCATTCAACATGTTTTTAAGTGCCTTCTGCGTGCTACGCATACTCTTACACAGATAACCCCACACAAATGACTGTATAATTATAATTGAGCTAAGTGTTTTGTAGAATATCAGATAGACTTAGAGAACACTTAATAAAGAAGCCTGACATAAGTTGAGGTAGGCAAAATTTAATTTAAAAAATGTCATTTGAGCTGAGATCAGAAGGATAAGTAGCGAGAAAGGTTTTCGGATGCAAGACACAGTACCTGCAAATTTCCTATGATGAGAAAAGCAAGGAATTAAAAGGAGACCTGGGGAGTTCAAGTGTAACACAGGCATTGAGAAAAAAAGAGTATAATGAGAGTCCAGAGGCTTGCAGGTGACTTAAAGGCCATTTTAAGGATTTGGGTTTTATCCTAAGAGCTATGAGAAAGCCATTAAAGATATTTCAACCTGGGGAAGACTCCGTCAGATTTGTGTTTTCAGAAAACAATCCTGAATGCAATAAAGGACAAAAGGAACACTGGCCTGGATATAGGAAGACTACTATAAGAATTGGGATTTCCGTATAGGAATTCCTTCCCACATGTCTCAGGACATTGGTTTTTTAGAATCCCAAGAAAAATCAAGAGTTCAAAAAAAACAGGAAAAAGTAACATAATCCTCCTGTAAGAACCAAAGTTCCACAATTCACATAGAGACTGCTCGTTTGAAAGATTCCACTGACATTGAGTGACAGGTCAGAGCAGGAAATGCTGACATGGACAAGTGGAATGGAAAGCTAAGGTCAACATTTCTAGGAATTGAGACAGGGGCATATAGCAGAGAAGTGGTCACAATCAAATCAATCAGCTCTTGTCATATTACAAAGTATCTCTGTAGCCCCATATGCTGAAAAGGGTGAATTGTTCATTCAAGTAGAAATAATTAATAAATGTATTCACATAGTATACTTTATGCAAATCCTATGTGTGATGTTCCAAAAAAAAATAACAAGTTTTGGATGCAAAGTATTTAATCTGGCAGTTTGACACATGATTCTGAATAATGTTATTAAGCTTGTTAGAAGAACTGAAGTCATGTTATTTTAATACTTTTCAATAAATGATTCACCAGTGTTGTCTAATGCTTGAATATTTACTGTGGGCTACAGTTCAGTGTAAACACTTGAAGAGAAGAAATGCAAAGAGAAGAGGATATTGTTGTAGACACCTCAACACAAAATTAGAAACTGATCTGAAATCTGAATTACCGAAAGCACTAAGGATTTCATGGCAAAACTAAAATTGGGACAATCGGGCAGAATACTTTTATTGGTTTTTTAAAAATGAGGTGATAGGAAGTAATATGTACCTCAATGCCTAGCTTAAAAATGCCTCTGGACCAACTCTTAAAAATGTGACTGCTCATAGAAAAGATGCTCAATATCACTAATCATCAGGGACATGCAAATCAAAACCACAGTGAGACCTTACACCTGTCAGAATGGCTAGAATCAAAAAATAAAAGGTGTTGGTGAGGATATGGAAAAAAAGGAAACGTCATGTGCTATTGGCGGGAATGCAAGCTGGTGCGACCACAGTGGAAACAGTATGGAGGTTCCTCAAAAAGTTAAAAATAGGAATACCATACAATCTAGTGATTCCACTACTGGGTATTTACCCAAAGGAAACAGAAACACTTAAAAGGATGCATGTGCCCTTGTGTTTATTGTCCAATAACCAAAACCTCGATAGATGGATGGATAGATGGATGGAGATATAGATGATAGATAATAGATATTTATATATAAATATATATAGGATATATAAAAATCTATCATCTATATCTATATCTGATGGAATATTACTCAGCCATAAAAAGGATGAAATCTTACCTTTTGCAACAACATGGATAGGCCTAGAGATTATTACCCTAAGTGAAATAAGTCAGAGAAAGACCATGTGATTTCACTTAGATGTAGAATCTAGAAAATGAAACAAATGAATAAACAAACAAAAAGCAGAAAAAGGCCCATAAATACAAAGAACAAACTGAGGGTTGCCAGAGGGGAAGGGGTAGTGGGGACGGGCAAAATGGATGAAGGGGAGTGAGAGATACAGACTTTCAGTTATGGAATGAATAAGTCAGGAGGATGAAAGGTATAGCATAGGGAATATGCTCAAAGATACTGCAATGGTGTTGTATGGTGATAGATGGTAGCTACATTTATCATATCAATGCACTGAGCATAGCATAACATACAGAGTTGTTGAATCAGTATGTTCAATTCACTATACCTGAAACTAATGTAATTTCATGTGTCAACTATACTTCCAAAAACAAATAAAAAAGAATGAAAAGAAAAAGGCCCGTTGAATCTAAAGCAATACTAAATGTATTTATATTACATGTATGCAACTACAAAATAACCATATAAAATATCTAATTACAGAGGTAATTAGAAAAAAAAGAATCTATTACATCAGTTAAAAACGAGAAAATAAAAACTAAAAAAAATTAAAAATGTGAATGCCAAAGAGCAATATAAGAAATTTTTCTATCTGCAATGCTTGTCATAAAACAAACATCAAAGTTATTAGAATGATTAATGCTTTGTATGTTTTTAAATTTCATCTTAAGAAAAATTATTAAATATTTTTCATTTCATATTTCAATTGTTAAGGTACTTATATTTTGGCATTTATTTTGTATTACTGTTTTCTTTATTTAATGTTTTCTCTCACCAAATTTATCAGGGAGAGATCACTTTTACATATTACTGAAATATAGAATTTTGTCACAGTATTTTGGTTCATGATAATAAGAAAGTATGCATTTATTCTTATATTTTTATAGAAAATCCCTGAAACTCCTGGTACAGTCCTGTCACAGAAAAATGATGCATGCTTTATTATTACAACCATTTGTTCCTTTTAATGAATGTAAATATGTACAGGTAAATACTGTTAAGAATTATTGTTCCAACTCTACCACCAAGAAAACACATAGATTGTTATGAAAAATACAGAATGGTTGAGGATTTCAGATTTCCAAAGAATCCTCAGGAATTCTGATTTCTCATTCACAAATCCTGAAGTTCAATATATTTCAGAAATTTGGACACATTAGCAAAAGTTCATGAAAGAGATGGCAGTATCTTGAATTATAGTGGTAGCAATGAAATTAGAGAGAAATAGGCAAATCAAAGAAATAACCAGGAAGTAAAATTCAAAGGAGTTGTAGACTAGCTGAATATTGGAAATAAGTTAGGTTGTAAAGAATAACTTCTAGGGGCGCCTGGGTGGCTCAGTGGGTTAAGCCTCTGCCTTCAGCTCAGGTCATGATCTCAGGGTCCTGGAATCAAGCCCCACATCAGGCTCTCTGCTCAGCGGGGAGCCTGCTTCCTCCCTTCTCTCTGCCTGCCTCTCTGCCTACTTGTGATCTCTCTCTGTCAAATAAATAAAATCTTAAAAAAAAATAAATAACTTCTAAGTTTCTGATTTTTGTGACAGATTGCACCATTTATTAATACAGAGAACACTAGAAGAAAGCCAATCTGTCAGCTAAGTTATGCTTCAAAAACTAGCATCCTCCAATTATTACTGATGTAAACAATAAAAGTTCCAAGACCAGAAGTAGATCAGAGGTCACCCAGAGCTAGAGGCAGGGATTGAGGTTAGTGAGAATGAGGAATGACTGCTGATGTATATAGTTTCTTTGAGGGACTTTGAAAGCATTCTAAAATTGTGTTATTATGATGGCTGCGCAGTTCCAAATATACTAAAAACCACTGAATTAATTTTATGGTCTGTGAAATATATCTCGATAAAGCTATAAAAAACTATGATTCATTTCACATTCACACTACACATCCATGTCAGGTGAAACAGGGACTCTCTTCTATGACATCCTCATTTAGGAAACAAAGTTGATGGCATTTTCACCACCCAAAATGTTCATTTCTTCTTCAGGAGGGAAGGAACTATAACCAATTTCACAGCAGCTCTTAAAGGCTTATACTCAGAAGTGATACATGTCACTTCTGCTCATATTTTGTTAACCAAAGTAAGTTATGTAACGACACCAACCTTCAAGGGCACAAAGAAGTACAATATATCAGAAGAAGAGCTCCAGAAATAGTCCTCACTACTACCACCAGAATTGAGGAGAATATGGAAATTCAATCACAGACCTGAGTTTGAGGTGCATTTAAAATACCTCAAGAACATGTTACATAGACAGTTAGCTTTGTGGGGCTAAGACCTCAGAGGAGAGATCTGGGCTAAAGATCCAGGTCAGTTAGTCGTTCATATACATGTGGTTGTTTAAAGTCATGAACAAGGAAGAGATTTCAAAAGTCAATGTCATCTGTAAACATCCTATAAGGTCGTGTTTCTCCATGTCACACACCCAACACACACACACACATGCATGTGTCACATTCTATCATGACTTCTCTCCTGAGCCATCTGGAATTACAACTATTAAGAGAAATGGAGAGGGTGTCAAACTCTCTTTGGTGTCTTAGAAATATTGAAGGTGACTAGAAAGCAATTGGTATTTTATATCTGTCAAACTTTATTCCAAAGGCCACATGCTCAATGAAACCCCTGACATGACGTATGCTCTCCTTGCTCTTTGAATTCCATAACACTGTATTTAGATCTCTCTTATAATAAATTTCATACTCTATCACTAAATAGGTTTACATGCTTGTGTTGTCCCTCCTGCTAGGCAATAGCCTTTTGAGTTGAGGTCTGTGTTTTCATTTTTATGGCCATCAGAAAACAACCACTATAACTTCTACATGGTAATGCAAAACATGCAGCAAAAAAAGTGTGTTGCGTGAATTACTTTCCCCCAGATGAACTGTTAGCTCTATAAAAACAGATAACCTGCCTTTTCTTTCCTTGTGTTTTGCTTTCTGCCTGCCATAGTGATTTCTACGTAGTTTGCATTAGATAAATGTATTGATTGATGAATTGGTTCAGACAAAATAAAACGCTTTTAATACACATTTTTAGAAATTATTTGTATTACCTCTAGATGGAAATACATATACAGACACAGCTGATGTGTTCCCTTCACCTTTCAACAATTCGAACTTAAATATTCAAAGTTATTAGCTACTATCAACCCCAGAATCAAGTGCAAGTTTGCCTGCCCTGTCTCTTAAGTGTCAGACAGAACAAGTTTGCTATTGTCAATCCAACAGAACTGTGGGTATCAAATCACAGGGAGGCAGGAATGAATTGGTGTTGAAAAAAATTCATGAAACAAAATTCTTAGAGCCCCAAATTGTGATATGGCTGTCTTTTTGAAATCATGCTTTAGTGAAATATTGCAAATTTTTATTGAGCTCCTACTATGTACCAGTTACTCTTTTATGATACAAAAGGATGGGGCGCCTGGGTGGCTCAGTAGGTTAAACCTCTACCTTCGGCTCAGGTCATGATCTCAGGGTCCTGGGATCGAGCCCTGCATTGGGCTCTCTGCTCAGTGGGGAGCCTGCTTCCCTCTCTCTCTGCCTGCCTCTCTGCCTACTTGTGATCTTGATCTCTCTCTCTGTCAAATAAATAAATAAAATCTTTAAAAAAAAAAAAAAAGGAAAAGAATACAGCTCTTGCCCAAGGGAATTTAGAACCCATTCCAACATAAATGCTAATTGCTTTGGGAGTTGATTCTTTCCTTTCACTAAAAGATCTTGAAATTCTAGTTCCCATTTCCTTACAAAATACCAGCCTTTCACTTCCCTTGGACAGTGTGCTGATTACAAAGCTGTGCAGAGCATTTTTTTTGGTAAGATAGGTAAATGCTAACTCTTCCATTTGGGAAAAAGATGGTCTGAGGTCAGTTTGTCATCCTAGAATGTACAGAAATAACCAACCACCATATTGACTATAACAACAGATTAGCTATGTCATTTTTAATTACCTCAGCTTTAGTACAATGAAAAAAAAATGGCCTCACTCACCCCTTTTCACTTATAAACTCTTTAGGCTGATATCTCCTGAATGTCTTAGCAGGGCGCTGCAGGCCTTCTGAGACAGCCAGTCACAGAAAATGAACTGTAATGGAACTAGCTGCTAAACTAAGCCTGATAATCCCAGCCCTTGAGACTTACCTATACGGGTGAGGCATGTACTAATTCCCAATCAAATTCCAGCTCAGCATTTGCTGCTAAAGTGAAATCATTTCCAATTACCAACAATGTCTAAAGATAATCATGAACACTCACCTAGTCACATCCACTTGCATACATGGAGCAGACGGAGTGCGCACACGGATATGCATTATTCCTGAGACAAAGCAAAGACCTTTTGAGTCTGAACAAGTCAATAACTGCCATGAGGCAGAATTTTGGGAGTGGATGATTTTTCTGTTAGGGAGACAGGGTTTAGACTGACCATTTAAGACTTAAATGCCTTTATTTCATTTGGTAGCTGCATTTTAAGAAATGTTTTCTCCCTGCTCCACCTCCATTGCTTTCTCACCAGCCCCTAGGTCTTGTACCAGCACCTACAGAGAGCCTGCAGGTGTTAACAAAGTTAACTCCCTTGACATTGACCACACCTCATTAGCAGGAAGCAATGAAGAGCAGTTTGAACTTGGAGTCCAGAACTTGGACCCTAAGCTTTCTTCTTTACCAGGAAGGTGAACTTGAGCAAGAATTAGAACATCACTGACCTTGTTTTTTCATCTGGGAAATAGCTATATCAACACCTAATTATAGAAGTTCTAAAACAGGGGCGCCTGGGTGGCTCAGTGGGTTAAAGCCTCTCCCTTCGGCTCAGGTCATGATCTCAAGATCCTGGGATTGAGCCCCGCATTGGGCTCTCTGCTCAGCGGGGAGCCTGCTTCCCTCTCTCTCTGCCTGTCTCTCTGCCTACTTGTGATCTCTCTCTCTGTGTCAAATAAATAAAATCTTTAAAAAAAAAAAAAAAAAAGAAGTTCTAAAACAGGAGGAAAATAGCCAAGAAATTTTCATGGAAAAGGCTATTGCACCACTGTGGCAAGGTCCCCACAGAATGGGATGGTTATTGCATGTGCTACAAAGTCCCATTCCTTATTTCCGTCTTGCAGGCTCAGTGACAGGAATGGCTATCTATTTGACAGAGAGAGAGATCACAAGTAGGCAGAGAGGCAGGCAGAGAGAGAGGGGGAAGCAGGATCCCTGCCAAGCAGAGAGCCCGATGTGGGGCTTGATTCAGGACCCTGAGATCATGACCTGAGCTGAAGGCAGAGGCTTTAACCCACTGAGCCACCCAGGTGCCCCTCTTCTAGAAATTTTATCATTTTAGATCTTACATCTTAGTTGAGGATTCACTTTTAATTTTTTGAACATCATGTGAGGTATGAGACAATGTTCTTTTTTCTTTTATTTTCTTTCTTTTTCTTTTCTGCATAGAGATGTCTACTTGTTTCAATATCGTCTGTTGAAAAGACTTTCTCTATTCCACTGAATTACTTTCTTACCTTTGTTGAAAATTAGTGAGACATACATGTGTGGGCCTATTTCTCAAACTTATTCTGCTGTTTTGAGCTGTATCACTATCTTTACACCAATACCACTCTGTTTTCATTACAGTGGGTTTATAACACTCAAAAGCATGCAGTGTTAGTTTTCCACTATTGATCTTTCTCAAAGTTGTTTTGGCAATTCTAAATCCTTTACAGTTCCACATGATATTTAGAATCTAGATATTACTTCCATGATTGATTTTTAATTTCATTACATTTTGGTCAGAGAGCATAGTTTGTATTACTTGAATTATTTTAAATTTGTTGAAACTTGTTTTATTGTCCAGATTATGGTCTATTTCACAAATGTTTCCTGTGCACAAGAAAAGTATACATATTCCCTTAAGTGGAGTGTTCCATAAAAATGAGTTAGATAAAGTTGTGGATTAAGTTCTTCAAATAGACATTTCTGACTGATTTTCTTTGTCTACTTCTTCTATAAATTGTCATCACCTACTGTAATTGTGAATTTTTTATTTCTCCTTGTCGTTGAATTGGTTTTAACTTCATGTATTCTATAGCTTACTTATCAAATGCATAAGCATTTAGGAATGTTGTATCTTCTTTTTTTAACCCTTCTGATTTTTTAAAATTAACATATAATGTATTATTTCCTTCAGTGGTACAGGTCTGTGAATCATCAGTCTTAAACCATTCACAGCACTCACCGTAACACCTACCCCCTCCAATGTCCATAACAAAGCCACGCTATCCCTGCCCCCCAAACCCCACCAACCCCCAGTTTGTTTCCTGAGATTAAGAGTCTCTTATGGGTTGTCTCCCTCTCCAGTACTATCTTGTTCCATTTTTTCCTCCCACAACCCCCAACCCTGCTTCTCAAATTCCTCATATCAGAGAGATCATATGATAGATCTCTTTCTCTGATTGACTTCTTTTGCTTAGCATAATACCCTCTAGTTCCATCCACGTCATTGCAAATGGCAAGATTTCATTTTTATGGCTGCATAGTATTCCACTGTATGTATATGTGTGTGTGTATGTATATATATATTTTTTTCTTTATCCATTCATTTATCTTTATCCATTCTTTATCCACATTTTCTTTATGCATTCCTCTGTTGATGGACATCTAGGCTCTTTCCATAGTTTGGCTATTGTGGACATTGCTGCTATAAACATTCGGGTGCATGTGCCTCTTCGGATCACTACATTTGTATCTTTAGGGTAAATAACCAGTGTGTGATTGCTTGGTTGTAGGGTAACTCTATTTCAACTTTTTGAGGAACCTCCATACTGTTTTCCAGAGTGGCTACAACAGCTTACATTTCCACCAATAGTGTAGAAGGGTTCCCCTTTCTCTGCATCCTCACCAATACCTGTCATTTTC
>JAQQSY010007624.1:0-10348 GCA_028646535.1 Procyon lotor | reverse complement strand
TTTATTTTAGAGAAGGGGGCAGAGAGGGACAGAGGGGGGAGAGAGAGAGAATCTCACACAGACTCTGCACTCAGTGTGAAGACGTAGGGCTTGGTCGTGAGATCGACCTTGAGATCACGCCCAGAGCCGAAAGCAAGGGTTAGATGCTTAACCACCTGAGCCACCCAGGCACCCCAGAAAATAATTCTTATGTTTTTCTGCAAGGGAAAGAATAATGACTTTCCCTCCCCCTTAAATCTGAGCGAGGCTGAGACACCCAACAGTGTCAAGAGGCAAGTAGAAGGTCATCATGTTTGGAACGTCATGGTATTTTAACACAAAAAGAAGCTACTTCCTCTGCAAGAAGAAATGCAGGTTGTTCCGACCTGGGAGATGGTGAGGATGGAAAGGCTCTGAAGGCAGGGAAATGGTACGGGTGATCCTGTCCACCCAGGGAGGTCAGGAGGGATAGTGATGATTACTTCCCCGAGGGGTCAGGCCCAGGTTGTGTGATGCTGAGCGAGCCCCTTGGCTTCTCAGGGTCGGTGCTCCCAACTGTTTAATGTGCATAGTAGCAAAGGAGTCTTAAGGATCGGACAACACTGTACCTGGCACAGGGGAGGCACTTGGTAAATTACCGTAAGTTGCTTTTTCCATTTTTGCAGCTGGAGAAGCAAGCGCAGTCCTCAGCAAGCCAATTGTCTCCAATCCCAACTGCCTTTACACAGCCAACCCTCCTCACTTGTTTGAGCTTCTGCCTCCAAAATGTCTTTGGGAATAAGTGATCAAAGGCACAGTCCTTGCTCCTGGGGACAAATAATTTACTCTGAGAAGTGCTAAATAGAGATGATTCCAGAAAACCCAGGAATACAGAGAAAGAGCAGGAAACTCAGTCTGCAGCGGATCAGGGAGAGTAAAGCCTGCAGGGGTCAGGCCTTGGCTGGGTCAAAGGATGGGAGGGGACCAGGGTCTCTCTACCCAGGAGAGACCTACAGGATGCGGTTATGGAGATTATAGGAGACGAGGGGTGCCCCACCCCTGGGTATCACCCGGGTGAGAAAGTGCACCTAATTCCAGCAAATGTGAATCAAGAGGTGCTGAGCAGCCCCAGTAACGGAGGCTGGGTCTCCGGCCTTGCTCAAGGTGGCAGAAGAATCCAGGGGAGGCTGATGGTTCCGAGGCAGCAGAAGCGGGATGGAGCCAAGATCACTGCCTCGGGCCCAGATTTCCTCCTTTGTTCTTCATGTGAGCTTGAAAGTCCTATCTTCTTGGCACCATATTTGGGTGTGGGAGGTGCAGAGGGAATAGGTGCCCTGGGCAGGACTCGGTTGTCTCCCCAACTACCATCCCAGCCCACAGGATGGTTTGCTTGCCATGGACCGCCCCTTCCCTTCTCTCCAGCCATGCCAGGGCTCATCCAGGAAGAAGAGGGATTTCTTCCCCAAAGGACTCCATTTCCAACGTCTCCAATAAGGTCGCTGCAGGTCCTCGCTAAGCCACGGCAGAAAAAATTAGCACCTTTTTTGTGAATCTTGTCTCTCCACCAAGTTTGGGGCCCTGTGGGCCTGGGAGGTGGGTGCCTCAGTCGTTTAGGGGTATGTATATGGAATGGCAGTGGGGAGTGAGGTAGGCCATTCGGTCTGTGCCCAAGACTGGATGGTTCTCAGTTTTCGGAAGCCTGAAACTGATACAATTCGGTAGAAGGCGGTTTTTAAGAAGAGGAACAGAACATTACAAATGCAAAAATACAGACCAAATAGGTCTGTGCAAGGACACAGGATGGAGGCTACAAAGACAGTACCAGCCAGGGAATCAGGACCCTGGCTCCAGTCCCGCCTCTGCCACTCCCTGGATGATGAAATCAGAGCACATCTCTGTCTGGCTCATCTCTAAAGTCTTTTTCAGCTTCCTTCCCTCCTTCATTCATTCAGTCATTTCATGAGCAAAGCCATTCAAAAGTCACCCAAGCCCCTATTACTTTTTTTAGAAGCCCCATCCTGCCCCACATTAAATGTAACAAAAATGCGTTCATATCACTCATTAAATATATATTCGTATGTGCTGTGTTTTTAAACTTTTTTTAAACTTACAAGTTGAACTTTTTCAACTTCGCTTTTGAAACTTTCGTTCATCCGACAAATATTTTATTGAGCGCCTAGTATGAGCCAAGCACTGTTCTAGATGTTGGGGCATAGAGTTAACAAAATCTCTGCCCTTATGGAGCCTGTGTGGGATCGAGCCCCACAAGTAGATAGTATAAATATTGATAGTAAAAATATAGATAGTATGGCAGATGGTTACAAATGCTAGGGAGAAAAATAAAGCAAGGGGGAAAAAAAAGCAAAAAATAAATTTAAAAAATGCAGCCAGAATGCGGGGAAGGTTGGTTTATTGCCCATGAAGTTCCCTGGGTTTCAGCAGTTAGTTCTGGCCCAAGGCCATGATTAATAAAAGATCACTGAAATTAGCCCTAGCGAGATAAAGTCCGTGAGACTGAAGGTCTTGCCAGGAACTCAGGATCCTGGAGCTCAGCCTTGACTCAGAGATGATTCAGATGTTGGTTTACTCGGATGAACTTGATCCCTTTATAGATGTGTTTTGCTAAGTTACAAGTTTAAAATGAAATGTTTATGAATGCTAAATCTCAGCATAAGGATGGCATCCTAGAATTACATTTGTAGATATAGCCTAATATATCTATTTTATATATCTATATCTATATAGATGTGTATATATATATATATATATACACACACACACATATATATGTATGTATATATTGTGCTGGTGCCTATTTCAATGTGGAAGCCAAGATGTTGTTTTAAAGGTGTTACCTATATCCTATGCCCTGGAAAGCTCACGGGTATTGTGCTGAGTAAATTGTCCTGTTAATGAACTCCCCACGTTGGGCAGAGGCTCCTGTGGGCGTGGAGGTGAGTAAAGACCCAGGCAGGCCCCGCTCGCGGGGTACTCATCATTTACCTTCCTATCTACTCTAGGCTTCCGCATTTGGGAAAGAGAGATCATCTCCACCCCACCGGGGGTATGAGGCTACAACAAGATCACTCCTGGTCCTCACACAGACCCCCCAGCTCCTTGTGCCTTCCTCTACATTATCTTCAGCATCTCTCCTTGAAAGACCAGCCCCCTCCCCAGCTCCCCTGCTAGGTCCTGCAACTCTCCATTGGGCCTCAGCCGCATTCCCGAAAGTCTGACTCCCAGAGCTGCTGTCCCTGAGCCCTGCCGTTCCAGCTTCATCATTGTGAACTTCCATTCCTTCTCAGTGCCTTTCTCTCTTTGGCCATTCTCCTTCATCAAAGCGTCCTCCCCTCCCATCCTTTGGGGACATTTGGGAAACCCACTGCCATCACGTTCTAGGGCCACGTAGGAAACCGCCTTGTCCCCTGCTACAGCATCCAGACCATTAGCCCATCACTGCCCCCTGCTCCTCCTTGGAAGATCATGCCGTCTGGCTCTGGTACGTTCCCTTTCAACCCTAGGGAGTGGGCATGGTGCCCTGATAGTCAGTGGTGCTCACCTGCACAGGGGTGCCCCACCTGAGCCTGTTTCCACCCTCCTGACATCTTCAGCCACAGACAGCACCGCTTTCTAGGACACGCATCACCCTACTCCATGCGTCTTCCACTTGGGGCTTTCCCTTTCCTACCATAACCAAACTCACCTCTCATTAAACCCTCAGTCACATAACCTATCCATCTCCCCACTCCCTTTGTTCTACTTGATTTCCTTCCCCTGGGACCCCAAGCCCCTCAGTCCCTCAACCCCTTTGGGGTTGCCCCACAAATGGCCTAAAGTTCCCTAAATTTACCCCTTGGCTGGTGCACCCTCAGCGCCGGACTATGCTGTCTTCCTTCTCCTCTCCCGCTCCTTGGCTGGGAGTTGGCCCGTGGAGAGGGTTATCACTCCATGCTAGATGGAAAGTCAGCTTATCTCTACTCGTTCCTTTTTGGCAATCTGATGCTTTTCTCATAAAAGCACACTTTCACGACTCCAGTCATTATCTCAACCCTGCTCCTTCACCTTCAAATTTTTAATCCCACTCCTCTTGCCAATTCTGAAAATTACTTCATCTGCACTTTCTGGAAGCCGATCATTAAGGGCTTTGTCCTCTCTGTGCTAAAAATGCCCTCCTTGTCCCAGCAGATTAATCTCATCCCCTCCAAGTCATAACTCCCTGGCCCAGGCGAAGGACATTCTAGGTACTGAAAACTTGCGAAGTGAGGTCATGCAAGTGTTATTTGTGAACTCAGAACTCATGGAAGGCAATAGATTAGAAAGTGGAGTTCTGATTTTCTGAGGGTCAGTGGTGATGCCCTATAACTATAGGCTTGGTGAGCCTGCCATCATCCTCAGGCAGAATCCCTGAAGGGCTGCTTTAAGTGATTTAGAAAATGTTACAGCAATTATTAGGAGCCAGTACAAGTTCTCTAAGTCTCATTTTGACAAGGTTGTTCAACAGGTAAATCAGGAAAATGCCATAAATCTATTTGATCTGGATTTCAAACAAGGTGTTTTCTGATACCCATGTGAGCAAGTGGAAAAATATGGTCCATATTAAAGCAAAATTAAGAGGATTGGTTACTGGGAGAGTGTGCCCAAAGAGTGTTGAATAATTGAGTAATCTCAATCAGAAAGGATGGTTCTAGAAGTTTGCTGCAGGTCCTATCCTGAGACCTTCTGCATTCAATGTTTCCCCAAATTTTTGAATTATAATATAGGAGGAATGTTTATAAATAGGTAGGTAATATTTGTAAAAGGGATTATTTTGGAGTAAATAATTAAAGCCAGAATTAAGTCAATGGACTCTAACAAGATGTCTTTTATAGGGAAAATTCATTAAACATATATTAAATGAAAGAAGCAAATCATAGAGGGGCGCCTGGGTGGCTCAGTGGGTTAAAGCCTCTGCCTTCGGCTCAGGCCGTGATCTCAGGGTCCTGGGATCGAGCCCCACATCAGGCTCTATGCTCAGCGGGGAGCCTGCTTCCCCTCTCTCTCTGCCTGCCTCTCTGCCTACTTGTAATCTCTCTCTGTGTGTCAAAAAATAAATAAAATCTTAAAAAAAAAAAAGACACTCTTTAAAAAAAAAGAAGCAAATCATAGGAAAAAATTTCCGTAAGATTCCAAGTGAATATATCTTTCTACATACTCCTTTAGGTGTTTGTTATATTTTACAGAAAAAAAAATCAATCTATCCAAGCATCCATCTAAAGTCCTCAAATCCCAAAAAACTCCCCCAGCCCCAACAGTCTAATCACCATGATGTGTGGAAAAGACTTTGGGGTTGACAGTGTCAGTCAAAGAGTCAGCTGATCGAGGCTACACATGGTGAAGACTGGTTTCACCCTCACTCTGCACAAACCACTGGGGTTAGGGCCAGTGAACCCAGTGAACTGTGAACCCTTGGGGAGCTGCCCCTTCCCTGGGTGTTAGGCAAATGACTGAGTGAGGGGCACTGACCCCATGGGATGTGAGGGGTCATCTTCTGTCCTCAGATGCCTGTTTTTCTGCTAAAGGGATATTTAGGAGCAATCCCAGGTGGCAAGAGACAAAATGATGGTTAGAAGTCACTGTGAGACCTGTGTGGCTCCATAAGTCAATTTCTAACAGACATGTGGTTGTGGATTTTTTTAAAGATTTATTTATTTATTTATTTGAGAGAGAGAGCACAAGCGAGAGGGGCAGAGGGAGAGGGAGAGAGAATCTCCAGTAGACCTCCACGTTGGGTGTGGAGCCCAACACAGGGCTCAGCACGGGGCTCGATCTCACACCCCTGCCCTGAGACTACAACCTCAGTGGAAACCAAAAGTTGGGCACTCAACTGATGGAGGCGCACCACTCCCCCACCCAGGCACCCCTGAACAAATGGCTTTAGAAAGTACTGAGCCTCCTGTCTCTGAATGCATTCATGCTGACCCTGGAGTTCGTAAACAGGATGTTGTAAAGGGCACAGAAGAGCTCCATCAGCTTCGTTGACCTTCAAGGTCCCTTCCAAACTTCACGGGACACGTTTCTATGAAAATCCATCATTCTATGAAACCTGTGCACGAATGCCCGTGAGGGAAAGCTAGAGGCTGAATCCGAGACAGAAGAAATGTTTTTTAAATATAAGCATTATGTTTTGACAGCCATTTTCTTTTTTAATCAGTACATGTATTGGTTTAGAAGATTCAGGCACCTTCTACCCCACATTTCTAAGATTTCAATGGCACAGAGCTCTGAGGCCCCTCCCTCCCACCCACCCAGACACACACCAAAGCATAGCTTTTCCAGATGTGCTTCAAGATTCTTGGTGCTGGAGGGATACCTGGGGTCCTGTGTTCCTTTCTGGATCCAAATGCAAGACCACAATACAGACTCACAAGTTGACAGCTAGAGCCACAACTGGACAGAAGCTAAGACCCGAGCTATTCTCTCCTGCCACCTGCTGGCCCTTCCCTTCAGGTTGTGTTTCTGCAGGATTCTGGTGGTGTCTGCCCAAGAGAATTCATTTCCAGAAGGCCTAGGAAGAGAACGGGGGTGTTCCCTATCTGTAAGGGGAAAGCTTGGATGACTTCCGGTGGTTCCTACTCAATCTAAGAAAATTGTAACTTTGCAGATGACAATGACTGGAAGAGACCTTCAGACCTGTCGTAAGCCAGCCCTTGATGGATAGCCCACAGACAGGACTGATTTGGCCCAGGAGTGTTGAGTAATTTTGAGCTAACATACACAAATTTGATTTCAAAATCAGATTCGTGATGTAATTTGCCACTGGATAGTCACCGAGTCGCAAAGCTGAGAGCAGCACGTAGGTGAGTACACCCACTTTTCAGCTGCAAGCCACGCCGATCATGAGATGACAATAGTACCAGTCACCTGCCTCATCTACCTTTCTAGCCTCTGTCCCCCTTCTAGAAGAGCCAGCCACTGGGGAAGAGGGAGGCATGGGGGCAGGGGCAGTGTTTGCCGGGGGAGATCTGGAAGGAGCGGCGACCAGTCAGACCTGAACTAGCAGGTGGGCTGAAGTTTTGAATTATATTTGGGATTCAAGTTTTGATTTAAATGACAACATTTTTAATACCTAAAAGGAAGTTGTAATTTTGAAGTGAATCTGTTCCTATTTAGGGCACTTGATCAGAAAGTCCCAGAATCTGGGACTTGGCCCAAGGTGTCATCAAAGGGTAGACAAGGGAATCCAGAGTTCTACTCAAGAAAGACCCAGAAGGAAACAGCCACTTCTTTTTTCCTGTGCTATCAAGCTCAGTCCCTCTGATGGATCAGTTAATAAAACCTCATTTCCCCATGGCGATGGTTGGCCCGAGCTGAGAAGCAGCTGCCCCCTTTACAAGCTCGAGCGGGGTCCCCTTCGCCGGCCCTCCTTCCCACTACCTGCCTGACCCCCACAGCCCTGGAATTTACCTCGCTCTCATCCCCGTCTTCATTTTCCAGGGGGCAAAAGGAAGCCCAGGGGGGACAGGCTTGTGCTAGCTCACATAGAAAAGGAGGTTTCATCCTAAAATCCACACTCCTAAAGGTAAAACCCGTGGAAATGGTGGATGGTGTACAGCTCCCTTTCCTTCACGTTCCTGTGCCTATCCTCACCCACACTAGACCTCACGTCTCGGGAGGAAGGTCGCAGGAGGTGGGGGCAGAGCTATAGGGCGGCTGGTGCGAGGATGTCTGGAGTTGCTTGAGGCCAGTTCTGTCCCTGGGCCTCCTCTGCCACCCCCAAGCACCAAATGGAGATGAAAGCAAGCAGCTCTCTTCCTTCCTTGTGTCCTTCTCCGCTGAGCTCAGATTGAACCGGGACATAGGAAGTCCCCGAGAGACAGCCTGTCCAAGCAGTCGTTGTTCCGTAGGTCGGGACACTGAAGCCCTCTTGATCCTCTTGTTCCTCTCCATTTCGGAACTCATTATCTGCTCCTAAGCCCCAGCAACCCGGTGCGATGTCCCGGAAGTGGCTGGGCATTTTCTTTTGGATTAGATGCCCCAAGGGGCAAAGAACGAGAGAAGCCCTGGGCCCCTCCCTCCTTAGCTGAGCCTCTGTTACATCCTGGCCCAGCTGGGCTGAGTCCAGATAGAGAAATTCTACCTTTGGTAAAAAATAAACAAAAAAAAACAACAAACAAAAACCAGTAACTCTGGTTGCCTCCAAGAAGGGGGACTGGGAACACATCGCTCTGTACCCTTTTCTTCTTTTAAGTAGATTTAATTGTTTTAGAGAAGTTTTATGTTCGCTGCGTAATTGAGCAAAAGCTACAGGGCGTTCCCATTTACCACCTACCCCCGCACCTACACCAGCCTCCCCCACTAGCAGCTCTCCACCAGAGGGCTACATTTGTTACCAATCATGACCCTCCACTGACACGTCACCATCCCCTGGAGCCCGGTTTACCTTGGAGTCCGTTCTTGGTGTCCATTCTGTGGGTTTGGACGAATGTCTACTGACATGTATCCTACAGAGAACTCGGTGCCCTCTGCCCTTTCATAGCTTTGGGATTCTGAACCGTGCGTCCCTAATTCACATAAGGGAAAAGAGTTTGAACATTCTTCCCAACTCAGAATGCAGGAGATCCTGGGGCTGGGGGTCAGTCCAGCTCATTAGCAGCGCCCGGAGGCAGCCGTGGGCAAGATGAAGTGAGGGAGGGTCTGTGTTCCCTGTACTCTCTTCAATCCCTACTGTACGAGCAGTTGTCTGAATACAAGTGAGGAAGAAAAAGTCCAGCTAATCAACTATTGGTCTGTTCACCAAGGTTTTACTATGTAACAAATCTTCGGTCGTTGTCTGATTTTAAACATGGTGGATAACGCTTTTCACCATGGCAGAAAGGGGACCGAGCAGGGCTTCACTTTGGGGGATGAGGAACAGGAACGTGAACCACCTTCTCCCTTCTGGTGGAAAAAGGAAACATTTTCTAACCATGGGCATCCATAAGGCTTTCTCTGGGACCAAATGTAAGCTTTGTCTATTTGAGACCTTCCACCCATTTCCAAAGACTTCCCCCGTCTCCCCCCCGCCCCCCAAAACATGTTAATGACATCCCAACAAGGCCAGGGAGAAGGAATTTCAGTCTCTGAGGAGAGAGAGCTCTAACTTTAGCTTCTCTTGCAGCAAAGGCGGTGGGAAGACCAGGCTGACCCTGGGCAAAGGCAGGGGCAAGGGAGACCAGGCCTGGCAGGGTGGCGGGAGAGGCCACAAGACTTGCACCCTGCTAGGAGCTCTATAAACACCCGGGGGAGCCTGGGGCCTACTGGTGGATAGGGGCTGGCCAGGGGGTGTCTTCACATTCAACATCCACACCTCTTGAGAGCAGCTTTGGGAGGACTCATGCCCATTTCGCAGATGAGGAAATGAAGGCTCTCAGAGGTGAGGTGGAGACCAGCAAACAGCAAATGCAAGGAGAGCAGGGCCCACAGTTTCTCGTGAGGTCTGGAGCAGGACTGTCAGCCCAGAGGTCCCCACGATGACATTCTCATACAGGCCAACGCATAGCGGCTGGCTGAAGATGGGCAGGTTGCCATTCTCGTTGACGAGGGTGAACTTCACCTTGGCAGAGCCCACACGGTCAGACACACTCTCACTGGCAAAGAGGTCGAAATCATAGTGGTCCGTGGTCTCAGATGGTCACCTAGATGTGAAAGTCTGACCCCCACAGCACTAGAATTTACCTCGCTCTTGTCCTAGTCCTCATTTTCCAGTGGGCAAAAGGAAGCCCAGAGGGGACAACTGTCTCGTGCTAGTTCACACAGAAAAGGACAGAGGTAGGGGTAGGGAAGATAACAAAGTGCTGGGAATCACTGCCTACCTCGAACATGCTCCCAAGTTCCATTACTCCGTACGCTCCCCTTCCTACGGGCCATAGGGCGGGGATGAAGGAACACCAGAGCTCGGAAACCCCTCCAGAGGAAATGGGAGTTCAGAGAGGTTGACTAGGCACCCAAGGTCGCACAGGACGTTGGAGGCCGTGAGGATAAAAGTCCAGGCCCAGGTCCCAGGCTGGGCTGCCTTCCAGGCTGAGGGAAGCGGGGTCAGGGCATCCCCCCAGTGTAAGCTGAGTTACCAGAGCAAACAGAGTAAGGCTGAGCACTCCAGAGCCACATCCGAGTGAATGCTGGCGGATGAGGCCAAGCAGGGAGTTGCCCCGAGTAGGGGAGTTCTAAACTGGCTTTAGGAATGAAGGGCGAATGGACTAGAAGAGTTCCAAAGACTAGTAATTCTAGTTTTGAAATAAGTTATGGAAGCCTCGCTGACACTGAGGACATTTATGATAAAATGAAAAAGTTGGAGTCTTGAAGTAACACAACAGAGCTAAGGGCTTCACACCGGAAGAGAATTCTGGCGAGGCCAAGCTGATGTAAAGGGTAC
>JAQQSY010007623.1:0-10349 GCA_028646535.1 Procyon lotor | reverse complement strand
TTGTTGTCTGACTGCTGAGGCTAGGACTTCTAGCACTATGTTGAATAGCAGTGGAGATAGTAGGCATCCCTGCCGTGTTCCTGATTTCAGGGGAAATGCCGAGAGCTTTTCCCCATTGAGAATAATATTTGCTGTGGGTTTTTCATAGATGGCCTTGATGATGTTGAGGAATGTACCCTCTATGCAATGGATATTCTTATACATTTGCTGTATTTTGTGTATGCATATGTCTGCAAGATCAATTCCTCAAAGTAGAATTTTTATTTTTTATTTTTTTAATTTTTTTTAAGATTTTATTTATTTATTTGACACACCGAGAGAGATCACAAGTAGGCAGAGAGGAAGGCAGAGAGAGAGAGTGGGAAGCAGGCTCCCTGCTGAGCAGAAAGCCCGATGCGGGGCTCGATCCCAGGATCCTGAGATCATGACCCGAGCCGAAGGCAGAGGCTTTAACCCACTGAGCCACCCAGGTGCCCCTCAAAGTAGAATTTCTAAATAAAAGTTCATGTGATTTAAAAATTGTTTTAGATATCACTAAATTATATTTCATAAGAGTTGTAACAATATACTCCTTTCAGCATATACGAGAGCATTCAAGCCACTCTGTGTTTTAATTGGAGAGTTTAGTCCATTTACATTTAAAATAATTATTGATAGGTATGGCCTTATTGTCATTTTATTAATTGTTTTCTGGCTATTTCGTAGTTCCCTTGTTCCTTTTTTTCTTGCTCTTTTCCTTCATGATTTGATAATTTTCTGAAGCAAGAAGCAGTATTTGTAAGGTGGAGGAGGCTTGAACCTGTTGCCTATGGTAGTATGTAGTAGAAAGGGAAAAGTTAACAGATCCACGAGAAGGAAGAGGTCTGTATTTTCAAAGGAAAATGGAAGAATTCAAGAACAAAGGCCATGGGATTAACCTTGGATATAAGATAGGACACTTTTTCCTGAGACAGGATGGAAGGAAATAAAGACAGGTATAGGTGGACATGTTTGTTGATAGTAATTTAAGAGTGTTCAGCTGCACATAACAGAAAACTTCACTAACAATGGCTTAGACAAATCTGGCTTATTTTTCTCACAGAATAAGAAATCCGATGGTAGACAACTGCCAGTATTCATTCCTCGGACTGGAAATATTAGGTCCTGAATTTTTGTAATGTTCTTCGTCATTCTTTCATATTCGTTGGTGTTATAGCTCCTGATATCAGGCTTTCAAATCATAAAGAAGAAAGGGCAATTTTCATTAATGCTTTCCCTTTGGTGGGGAAAGCAAGCTTTCTTAGAAGCTCCCCAGCAGACTTTGTTTTGTATCTCATTGGTCATAACTGTGTCACATGATGATCTGTCTCTGTAAGTCGGTCTTAGAAAGTGAATATTTAGCTTTCTTAGTATCTCAGTGGTGCTGGTTATAGAGGCACGTCACTGGGAATGAGTGCTGAGTTAGCCAGTCCGTCAATAGTGTCTACTACATCGGAGAGTGGAAACGGAAGCGAGTCATACCTACCTTTGGTCTGAGAAGAACCTGCAAAGTCCTCTGCTGGTGGATTGGAGTGCAGGTGTATTGGCGGAGCAGATCGGCATGATTTATGGAGCTAGAAAGTAAGGCTCAGAATAATTGCAGTGAGTTATGGAGAGGGAGCCGGATAAGAAAATATAAAATGATAATGTCTCAAGTCATTAGTCTAGCTTCATAGTCTTCCATCATCTCGCCCCACACGACCACACATAAGTCTTTATGAATCCCACTTGTTGTGAGGATTAAATATGATGATGTGAATTGTATTTAGCACAATGTTTGGTATGTGTTACATAGTGATTACTTAACTGTTAGTAGCCTCTTGCCCTAAGCAAGTCAGTTAACTTGCTGCCTTTTGAACAAGGCTTTCCTACCTACTTTCACACATTACTCACTCTTCTCTCCATCTAAAGAACCCCTCTAAACACACACACACACACACACACACACACACACACACACACACACACCTCCTACCCGTTTTTCAGCGGAAATCTCATTTCTTTAATTACTAATATATCTCAAAGGGACTTCTCATTGTTATCCACCCCAGTTATTTGACATCCATAATATATTCTTGAATTCATTCAAGCAGCAGTTAATCTTATTGAGAGTTGTCTTTCTGTAAGACTACACTTCATTTTCTCTACCACTTCTTAAAGGCTGGACCTGATAAGTTGAACTTTCTTTCCCCCCAGTTCTTTCACAATGCTCAGAGGCATTCCTAAGATTTGGTGCCACATATACCAAAGGTGCTCACTATATAGTAATCAATGAGTTCTTATCCTTATAATTTAGGTTGAGGCACAGGTCAGAAAGCAGCAAAGTTATTCGCTTAACATCTTTTACTGACATTTCTGAATGTCTGAAGCCCCACCTGGATAGAAGATACACTTACACAGAAGAACCTTTGGTAAGTATTTTGAGAACTGATTTATCTGATTCTTCATTTAACTGACCAATGTCCCATGATTTTAGAGAATTTTTGTTGATTTACCATAGCATTTTTTTCTCTACTAAATAACCTTCCAAAAAGATTTTTATCCAAAATTTTTTTCTGTTTCCTTTGGTAATACCATGTTGCTATATACTCCATTGATTACTATTTTCAAAAACAGCTGTCTTCTGGTTTTGGTGTGAGAATACTTTAGCTACAAAATAAGGCCATCTATTATTTTTATTAAATTGCTAACATTTGATAAAAATAATGTTTGAAGTTATGTGTTTTGGAAACAGCATTTTTATAAAGCAGAGTATTTCCAGTGTGTGGCTACCTTGATAATGTGGATTTTCTACACGAGTTATGGGTGATAATTTTGTATTCCCTAAGGATTATACTTTAGGTAGAAACTTTGGTGGTCCCAATATAGTCTGAACACTTAGCTATAATTTTGTATAACTTTTTATTTTATTCTAAGCAAACAGTTCTCCTTTTCTTCCAACAGGGGCTTTTTTTCCTACCAAAATAATGGTTTTTTTAGTTTTTGGAATGCCAACAGTTAAACATCATAAAAACAATAAAGTCTCACTTTAGGATATGTTTGGTAGAGGGATAAAGAGGCAGAGAGACACTATAACAGTACCTTAAATTGTTCATGCCACAGTTATCTTAAGATTACAAAGAAGTCTGAGTTCCACATAGCAAATACCAAAGAGCTCCTGTGAACAGTAGATGCCTTTTCATATTCTAAAGTCATTCTTATGCTTGGGGAAGTAGCCAGCTTTCTATGTTTCAAGAATGGTATTAGGGTTGCCAGCATTGTTGGCACTGAGGCCCCAAAATAACAGAGTTTTGTGAGAACTTACATTACCATTTACGTTCGGAAGGCCGTGATCTGTACAGGAAGGAGACTGTCCAAGGAGGGGCCCCCTGAGGACAGTTAATGAGCAGCACTGAGAGGCCTTGAAGGTGGTTCTTTTTATAACTCTCTTGTAGCCATTATAGCATCACTTCAAGGCTAAAAGTAACAGTAAATATGTAGGAACGAGGCCACCAACAGAGATTTGGAAGACTCCTAAAATGGTATCGCTATGCCTGAAACATGAAAATAATAGAGGTTGAGAAGTTACCCTAACATTAAGTTGGAAATCAGATTGGTTTATAATAGAATGCAGTCTGCTGCTATAGTTGGCTCCATAAATGACTCTTAAATGACAGTCATATGCAAACAAACCGCATTAATTACTTATATGGTACAAAAAAATTAAAAAGTCCAGCAGGAAAATGACAGCCTGGCAAAATTTATGAAACCCTGTTTTACAGTATCATAAAAAGTCACCATGTTTCTGGGTGGATCATGGACTTCTGTTTTGTTATCCAGGTTAAAGCCGTGGCAGATGGTGCCTTGGGAGGATTTGACATGGAAAATTTGTTGCAATCTTTGTACGTAGAAAATAGAGCTGGATTCTTCTTTACCAAATTCTGTGAGCATTCAGGAAACAAGGTAGAAAATAATGATTTTAAACCTAATTTTATGCCTTTACCTCATTTTAAAGTAAGAGAAGTTGAAGTAATTCAGTGCTCAAACAATTACATTTGACGTTAAAATTCCCATTTCTTTTGGTAAGAAATTTTATGTTAAATATTGAATAAAAATGTAAACATCTCAATTGTAATTCTCTCGGTTCACTATCCCACTAGAATTACAAAGAAAAGTAAAGGATTGACTTGCATTGTTTTTTTAGAGATTTATTTATTTATTTTATCGAGAGTGAGAGAGACAGTGTGCCAGCAGGGGGGAGGGCAGAGGGAGGAGAGGGAAAGAGAGAATCCTGAAGCAGACTCCCCACTGAGCATGGAACCAGACTTGGGGCTTGATCCCAGGACCCAGAGATCATGACCTGAACCTAAATCAAGTCGGACACTTAACTGAGCCACCCAGGCACCCCTTGACTTGCATTGTTAACAATATTTTATTCTCATGTAATTTTGTTTCCATGTAATATGTATTAAATTCAGAGTTGATTTCTGTCAGTTCTTTAATCTTCATTTTTAATAGCTCTTACAATTAGAAGTTGCAATGGATAGTGAAAAACTCATTGCCAGTTTTGTTTTGTTTTCATTTTGCCTAAAAGTAAAATATTACACTAGCTCAATTATTAGAGTAGTATTTGGTTTTAGTATGATGTATATGGGTCTATATATATCAAAATACCTCCAGATTTTGGTTTCATGCCAGAAATATGTGATTACTCTTTAATTGTTAACTAGCTTACTTCCTGTTTTAATGGCTAATTATGTAAGAGGCATACATGCAAAAATACAATATTTTAAGGACAATCCCAATAAATATTTTCTATGCTGCCAAATTGTCATATAAGATAAGACCATCTTAAATTGAACCTGATTGATGGTAACACTGAGGAGCTAAACGATCATTTATATTTGAAATTAGAGCTTTAATAATTGGGTGGTAATGATTCATGTATTTTTTTCCATCTACAGTTGTGGAAGAACGGTGTGTACTTTTGGTTTGACCTACAGGCTTATCATCAACTTTTCTACCAAGAAACACTTCACCCTTTTAAAGTATGCAAACAAGCCCAAGTAAGTAGTAACTAATTATGGTTCAGTGTGCAGCTGTAAGTACACAAAGAAATGAAAAATTTGTGTCCAGCTCCAAACAAGAGAAATCTGGGACTACAGGCAAAAAGGCAGCAGTTAAATTGTTGCCATTGGATTACTTCATTAAGTGTCCGTGGGATATTGTTTTATAATGTGATTTGTGGGTTTCCATTTTCTCTTTTATTTGGTTTGCTTTATTTTCTCCTTGCTGGCAGTTGCTCATTCTGCCAATAAAGGACATCCCGTATTTTTTGTAATTTATGTCTTTTTGGTTTGGTTATGAGTGATTTAAAAGAGGACCCCGAGAGAGGACTTGTCATGAGTCACTGAAGTGATGCGGAGCACAGAGGCATAGAGCAGAGCTGTTCTCTGAGCTTACTGCGGGAATCAGCTGTTGGACAAACTCAGCCTGGTGACCTTCTCGAGGGCGGGAGAGGATGTCGACTGTGGGGTGTAGGCTCCGTGTCATCCCCGTGCTTCTGTGCTACACACCATGTAAGACAGAGACTGAGAGGTAGAGGAAAGAACATTTCGAGACCACCCTGAAGCAAAATAGAGGAGGAGGAACAGGATTCTCTGCAAAGGGGGACAGAACCGGTGGCCTCTTTGGAGGTGGGAGAGGGAAAGAGAATAGAATTATGACTCCAGCTGACTTAATCTTTTCAGTTTTTTTCTTCCTAGGGTCTTAATGATCTTTTTTTATCCCCCAAAGATTTTATTTATTTATTTGAGAGAGAGAGAGAACGTGAGCAGGGTGGTGGGCAGAAGGAGAAACAAAAGCAGACTCCTTGCTGAGCAGGGAGCCCAACAGGGGGCTCGATCCCAGGACCCTGGGATCACGACCTGATCCCAGGGTGGATACTTAACGGTCTGAGCCACCCTGGGGCCCCAGGATCTGATGATCTCTTATGGAGAGAAGTCTTCAAGCCTAGAAAACCGGTAATCACTTCTGTATCTGTTGACCACCTAAGTGGTTCTTGTAAAGCTGGAATGACCCCATTCAGGAGACCCTCTCCCCAGACGATGCAGATAGTTTTGTCATAATGTGTATTACCTCACACTCTTATTCAGGATCTCAGAGAGTGCTGCTGCTGTACGTTCGTTGTTACTTCCACCACCCGGACTCTGGTGTTGTAAATCAGCTGACAGAGCTTTGTACTTCTTACTGTGAGAACAAGGGCTTCAGCTGCTATCCAGCCCATATCTGGCTCAGTAAGATCGTGAAGTTATAGCCCTAATTTGCCAGTACCATTTCATTTCTTGAGACCACACATTGGGCTCTTTTGCTTGTTCATCCTTGACCTGTGGGTCTCTCTTGCTCCTCCTCCTCCTGACTTATTGCTCCTGTCTGGAAAAGTACCATCTGTTATTTATTATGTTTTCTCTGCTGCAGAGCCCACTCCTCCAAACATCTTTGGCTGCTCTGTCAAGTGGGTTCTTTGTTGTTGTTATAGTCACCATATTTCTGTGCACTTAAAAAAGCGCACGGTAAAAGTGGAAATTCTATTTAAGTTTGGTAGACTTACTAGTTCTTAGTAGTGATATTATTCTATGTGCTGTAGAAGTATTGTGAAACAGGATACAGGCAAGTTTTGTTTATTCTGAGATGGATTATTCTGTTTGGGGATCATCAAGCTTTGTAAGCTTTTTAGCCTCCTTTAGATTATCTTCTAGACATTTTTTAAGTAGAAGTATAATTAGTATACAATGTCCGATTCATCTCAGGTGTACAACATAGTGATTCAGCAATTTTGTACATTACTCAGTGCTCATCATTTTAAGTGTAGTCACATCCGTCACCAAACAATGTTATTACATTACTGACTCTATTACCTTTGCTGTGCTCTTCATCTCCATGACTTAAAACTGCAAGTTTGGATCTCTTAATTGCCTTTATCTATTTTATTCATTTCCCATTCACCTCCCCTCAGCAACTACCAGTTTGTTTTTGTATTTAAGAATCTGTTTTCTTGTCTTCTGTTCGTTTTGTTTTTTAGATGCCACATATAAGGATGGACCCTAGAGGGTGTTATGCTAAGTAAAATAAGCCAGACAGAGAAAGATAAATATCATATGAATTCACTTGTTCTTCCCTAGGTTATCTTTTGGGGGGTTACAGCAGGTAGGAGGAGGGGAACAATGGAGAGAGTTGCCTTCAGGTGAATAGAGGGAAACTGAAGGAGCAAGTCATGTATTTTTTTTTTTCTTTTTTGGCTTGTTTGCTTTTTACATTTTGATTACTTTATTTTTTGGTTAATGGAGCAATTGTCTAGATTGGTTTAGGTTTTAATTGTCCAAGATTTCTGTGCTTCTAGATGTAGGAATTGCCGCTAATACCATAATCCTATAGATTTGTTTCACAGTATGAGATAGCATTCATTTTTTTAATTAACGTATAATGTATTGCTTGTTTCAGGGGTACAGGTCTGTGATTTATCAGGCTTACACATTTCACAGTGCTCACCATGGCACATACCCTCCCCAGTGTCCATCCCCCACCCACCCTATTCCTCCCACCCCCCTCCCCTCCAGCAACCCTCAGTTTGTTCCCAGAGATTAAGAGTCTCTTATGGTTTGTCTCCTTCTCTGGTTTCATCTCGTTTCATTTTTCCCTCCCTTCCTCTATGATCCTCTGTCTTGTTTCTCAGTCATTTCCTTATAGTAGAAATGCTGTATGGCCTTCTACAAGAGTATATTTACAGTACAGATATTTGGATCAATAATGCTAATGGAAGAATGTAATCAGCTGGCACTATGTTAAAGTCACTGTGAACTTGATTTTATATTGTTTTTATACATCCAACAAGCTATGTGGTAGGAGACTGAGAGTTGGATCCAAGAGACTTATATGTTTTTCTCTATCATAGTAAGCAAATTATGTACCTTGAAGTTTTATTGCCTCATAAAATTTGCAGAAGTGTCTGTAGGCTGACTAGATGGGAAATCAGTTTGAACTGAAATCTTGGGCACATCCTGAAGATTTTACTGCATGACTTCAAGATAGAATAGTTTAGTTAGAAGCCAGTGGAAGTAGTCTTGGCAAGGAGAAAAGGAATCACTTACCATAGTGCAGAGGTAGTCTTTGACTCTAGCAAGAGTTTGCTAGGGGACCTTCTACCACTGCTAAGATTTGGAGCCTGGATGGTTGTCATAGATAGCCCTACTGCTTTTTTGATACTTTGCATACTTATTTTGATGATAGAGCACTACAGTAGCATGAAGAAGATCTGGGTAGCTCTGTCTTTTATGATGTCTTCCGTCTTTGTAGAACTCTTTCAAACAAAGCACACTGTTCAAGCAAAAATTATGCATTTAGAATTTATTACTCTCTACAGCATATACATTGAGAATTTTTTGAAATTAACATACAATATGATCATAAATATTGCACATGTTTACACATGTGTACACACACTTATTAATTGCACACACACATTTAAGTGGGAAAGAGAAAGAAAGAAAAATAGTAAAAATTGGAGCCCAGGAGAAAAATTATTTGGAGAATGTAGGAATCAATGAGTGGAGTGGGTAGGTAAGAATGAAATGGAAATGAGGAATATGAGGATTTGCTTACTTTTATTACAAGTGCTATTTAATATATTCTTGCAACAGTGTGAGATTTTTTTGCCTTATTCAATGGAATGTGTATCACCTAGATCAGAGGGTATACGACATAGAAGGAAAAAAAATCACAGACTTGGAGTTAAAGGAAATGAATTTACATCACATGTTCTTATTATTATGCTACTTGTTAGCCAGGTAAACTAGTCAAGTCAGTCGGTTTAATAAGCCTCAGTTTCATGTCCTATAAAATGTGGGTAGTAATAATGCTTTACATTTTATTTCCTTATTTCTGTTTTCACCCTTATAGTTTTAACATGCATACCAAAATTAACAAAGTCTACAATTAATCATTATCTTTATCCTTTCAAATAATTTAAGGATCTTAGAACACTTTAATTCCACTGCATCTTGCCCATTTTACATATCATTTTTGTATGGCATTGAATTTTTTTATATACCTACCAAGTAGCTATGATCACTTTTGTTTTGATACCTTTGATGCTAGTAGATTTATTCACACAGAGATTTCATGCTTACCATTGCTTTTTGCATCACACTCCTTCCTTTGGGTTTCATTTCTGAAGAATATCTTTTAGTAGGGTTTTTTTTTTTTAAAGATTTTATTTATTTATTTGACAGAGAGATCACAAATAGCAGATAGGCAGGCAGAGAGAGCAGGGGAAGCAGGCTCCCTGCTGAACAGAGAGCCCAATGCAGGGCTCCGTCCCAGGACCCTGAGATCATGACCTGAGCCGAAGGCAGAGGCTTTAACCCACTGAGCCACCCAGGCACCCCTGCTTTGGCAATTTCTTAAAACAATGAAGTTTACTATATTGATTGACTCTTCCTTTTACTTAACACTTAGAAGCCATCCTAGGGTTATTAATTGACCTAATTCCAGTTGTGTGTCTCGGAGAATAGGGAGGCCTAAGAACAGGGAGAGAGACAAGGGAATGGCTGGGTGGTGGAGCGGTCAGGACGCACACAATGTTTATTGATTAAGTTTGCCATCTTATGTGGGGACGGTCTGTGTCACCCCGAAATGATTACAATAACATCAAAGGTCCCTGATCACAGATCACCATAACAAATATAATAATAATGAAAAAGTTTGAAATATTGTGAGAATTACCAAAATGTGACACAGAGGCACAAAGTGAGTAAATGCTGTTGGAAAAATGGTGCCAGTAGACCTGCTCCATGCTGGGCGGCCACAAACCTGCAGTTCGTAAAGAAAATGCAGTATTTGCTCTTCAACATAGTGCTGGAAGTCCTAGCCTCAGCAGTCAGACAACAAAAAGAAATCAAAGGCATCCAAATTGGCAAAGAAGAAGTCAAACTCTCACTCTTTGCAGATGATATAATACTTTATGTGGAAAACCCAAAAGACTCCACTCCAAGACTGCTAGAACTCATCCAGGAATTCAGTCAAGTGTCAGGATATAAAATTAATACACAGAAATCAGTTGCATTTCTATATACCAACAGTAAAACAGAAGAAAGAGAAATTAAGGAGTCGATCCCATTTACCATTGCACCCAAAACCATAAGATACCTAGGAATAAACCTAACCAAAGAGGCAAAGAATCTGTACTCAGAAAACTACAAAGTGCTCATGAAAGAAATTGAGGAAGACACCAAAAAATGGAAAAACGTCCCATGCTCATGGATTGGAAGAACAAATATTGTGAAAATGTCTATTCT
>JAQQSY010007622.1:0-10349 GCA_028646535.1 Procyon lotor | reverse complement strand
TCTCTGTCAAATAAATAAAATCTTTTTTTTAAAAAAAAAAGAAAATACTAAAAAAACCACTGAATTGTACACTTTGAAAGGTTGAATTGTATAGTATGGAAGTTATATCTTCATTAAAAAAATCACTGTAGGGGCGCCTGGGTGGCTCAGTCGTTAAGCGTCTGCCTTCGGCCCAGGTCAGATCCCAGGGGCCTGGGATCAAGCCCCGCATCGGGCTCCCTGCTCGGCAAGAAGCCTGCTTCTCCCGCTACCATTCCCTCTGCTTGTGTTCCCTCTCTCGCTGTGTTTCTCTCTGTCAAATGAACAAAATCTTTAAAAAAAAAAAAAATCACTGTATAACAATAATTTCACTATATGTTCCTAATGATATGTACTACAGAAACAAAAAGAAAAATTTCTTAAATATATTATTTATATATAAAAGATAAATACATATCTACATATCTTGTGTGGATATACACACATGCACTGCTTTCAGTAATTTTTTTTTTTAAAGATTTTTATTGATTTGACAGAGACAGCGAGAGAGGGAACACAAGCAGGGGGAATGGGAGAGGGAGAAGAAGCAGGCTTCCTGCTGAGCAGGGAGGCCGATGCGGGGCTCAGTCCTAGGACTCTGGTATCATGACCTGAGCCAAAGGCAGATGCTTAACGACTGAGCCATCCAGACGTCCTGCTTTCAGTAAGTTTTAAAAAGGAAATTTAGCATAGGGTTCCTACCATTAATTAACTTTATATAATAAATGTGAAAATATTTACAAGTCACGTAATTTCCTGATCATAAACCTCCATTTGATGTGAGGGAGGTCTTATTTGAAAGATGTGAATAGGACTCACTTTTCTTGAAAGGTATTAAGAATGTTGGGGCACCTGGGTGGCTCAGTCGTTAAGCGTCTGCCTTCGGCTCAGGTCATGATCCCAGGGTCCTGGGATCTAGCCCTACATCGGGCTCTCCGTTCAGCGGGAAGCCTGCTTCTCCCGTTACCATTCCCTCTGCTTGTGTTCCCTCTCTCGCTGTGTTTCTCTCTGTCAAATAAATAAAATCTTAAAAAAAAAAAAAAAGAATATTTGTAGTGTTCCATATGTTTTTTAAGCCTTTTAAGGGTGGTGAAATAACTTCAAAATCATGAAGGTACAGTTTAATGAATTGTGAAATGTAGCCACCCAGGGAAAGAAAGAAGACGTTGCAAGAACCCCCTCCTGATCTTAATTCTTTTTAAAAAATATTAAAAAATATATATATATTTTCTAGTATAATTTGAAATTTTTCACCTTAGCTTTTAGTTCTTTAAAAAATAGCGTGCGTTGTTATTTTACAGCTTGGCTCCCATTTTCAAAATCTGGAGTCCCTAGGGCCTTTTGGTGTCTTGTTATTTGTTTGTTCTGGTCCATGGTGTCTAGTCTCCTAATATGTCTCTGTATTTTTGTTGAAATCCCAGGATGATGATATTTTTCTCAGGAGAGGATTTTTATTCTTTCTGACAGGAACCTGAGGGTATTCATGGTCAAGGACTTGGTTCTACAGATATCTTGTAAAGATAGTTTTAGGCTTAGCGGGCTGTAGATTATAGTTGCGGCTGCTCAGCTGTGCAATTGTAGTTGAAAGCAGCCATAGAAAAGTGAATGAATGGTCATGGCTTTGTTTCAGTAAAATTTTACTTAGGGATGTGGAAATTTGAGTTTCATATAGTGAAATATATATGAATTCATATATATATGTTCATATAATGAATTTGAGTTTCTTATATCATGAAATATTCTTTTTTTAAATGAACTGCTTTTTCCAATCATTTAAAAAATGTAAAAATGATTCTTAGCTCACAATTCATACAAAAATAGGTGATGGGGCAACATTTGGCCACATCTGGCCTACAGCTCTTAGTTTGCTAACCTCTGGTTTGGGAACAGTGTTTGTGGTTTCTAGGCCTGTAATATAAGAAGTTATGAAACCAGCGTAGCATTATAGGGTATCATCCCCAAATTGGGAGGGGCGCAGGGAATTCTGCAAGACGAGCACTGGGCCAACAACTGGCTGAGCCCAGCCCCTCCCCTGGATGAGCCATTCTGGATGCCTCCGGGCCCCAGCCAGCCGACTATGGGCTCACTTGCCCCTTTTCTGGGCTCCAGTCCTCTTTCAGGTCTCATTCCAGTAATTCTTCGGCATCTTGACCATTTGATGTTTTTAAGAATTTTTGTTTTTTCATCCAGATTTTACATTGTCTTTGGCAAGTGGATTTGTCTGAGTTCCTTATTCTGACAATACTAGAAGTCAGAAGTGCTTGATCTGTTTTCAACTGAGCTGGTGGTTTTGGGTTTTTTTTCCCTTTTCTTTTCAGATGCCTGAGTTTAGGGAGGACGTAAATAGAGTTGAGGAAGAGAAAAGAGAAAGAGAAAATATGTTTTAAACATATTTGTCCTGGCAAATGAAGAAGATACTATGGATAAATTCAGTATAATAAATATTCCTAACCCATGTTTTATCTAATTATTTTCTGTCTTTATCTTTCAAATATTTTATAAGAACAAGTAAATGGCAAAACTGATAGATTCATTTTGATCGGTCCCTTGTGAAGATATATGTGAAACATTAGTGAAGTAGTCATTTACTGATGGGAAAATTGATATGATTGGTTAATTTTTTGGAAATCAAATGTTTTTATGAGGAAGATCTTACAGATGTGTACCTTTGAACTAAAACTAAATAAAAAAACAAGGAATTTAGTTGTGTTTATACTGACTGAAGTTTTATGCTCTTAGGTAGTCCTAGAAGCACCAGCTTTTGTCTTAAATAGGATACAAACATGCAATTGACACAAGGGGCTGGTTATATGCTGCCCTATTGCTGCCCTCCCCTTCCCACTCCCAATTTTCACCTTTGTATATGGTCTCAGGCCTGCTCCAGACATATTGTGGAAAATAATTACAGAGGGCTAGAGTATTATCTGTGAGTGAACATGGGAGAACTATGGACATGTTTTAACCTCTTGGGACTCCTATACACATTGCTACTTGTCATCATAACCTTTTTGCCCTACATTACATAATACTCCTTTAAACTATTCCCTTGCCCTAATCCATACAGTCTCTTGAACATCCTTTATCATATTCTTCTAATTCTTGTCCAGTTTTCTCAAACTACTCTCCATTTCCTAATTCTATCCATGAGTCAAATTACCTCATCGTGGCTACTGAGGAAAGTAAAGTAATAGCATTTACTGAACACCTGTGGTTTGACAGGCATTGTTGTGTATATTTATGATACAGCTCTGTCAAAGGATAGAAAAGCTGAACATCTTTTAGTGAAATTGGGTAGAGTAAAGAATGACGTCTCAGATCCTCCTCTATAGCTGTCGGAGACAGTTGGACTTAGTAAGCTACTGATGTGACTTGCCATGTTAACATTGTTGATTCTCTTCTTGGGCTGTGAATATGTGTGTCTGTGAGCTACAGTGAAGAAATAGACAGCATCCTCTAAGGCCCTTTGGAATGCTAGGAGTTTTTCCCTTAGAATTTCTCTGAAAGTTCTTATTAACCTCATAATTTAAAACACTATTTTGTTTGCAGGTTTGGGGAAGCTAGGCTGGGAATCTAAAATGTATAATAAGATTCTAATGGGGATTTTTTTTTTTTAAGATTTTATTTATTTATTTGACAGAGAGAGAGAGAGAGAAATCACAAGTAGGCAGAGAGGCAGGCAGTGGGCGGGGGGGAAGCAGGCTTCCCGCTGAGCAGAGAGCCCAATGCAGGGCTTAATCCCCAGACCCTGAGATGATGACCTTCGATGGAGGCAGAGGCTTTAACCCACTGAGCCACCCAGGCACCCCTCTAATGGGGATTTTCAAAGTTCCAAACCAGGGCCTTAAAGGTGGACTTTCACAGCACAAAACTGCTTTGGATGTCTATGATAGTAGTTCACAGTAATTTTTAGATTAATTTTCTCATAATCATTAACAGAACACTTGATTTGAATTTGACTTTTATGAAAGATGATGAATTTTGACTCTCGTGTTTTGTGAAGCTACAGTATCAGCCACCTGTAGTATCTTGAGTTTTTCAGGGACAACATATCTCATCTTTCATGTCTACTGATGACACCTAAAAGTAGAACTGTGTGCTCTGGCTATGAAGACAAGGCTGGTAGGAAAACTATTTTCCTATGACAATAACTCTTTAAATTTTCATGTGTTCTTTCTTGAATTTTTTCTTTCAGGTTGTACCTACAACAGATCACATAGATACAGAGAAATTGAAAGCCAGAGAACAGATTAAATTTTTTGAAGAAGTTCTCCTGTTTGAGGATGAACTTCATGATCATGGAGTTTCAAGCCTGAGTGTGAAAATTGTGAGTACTATGATTTTTGTTTAAAATTAACTTCCACTTCCATTCATACTTACCATTGGTCAGAAATATAAGACTCACTTAGAATCACCCTGTCTTAACATGGTATCATGTAAAGTTTCACTTGGGTCTAGAGTACATCTTCATATCCATTATAAAGTTCACAAAATTTTAGTATATTCCTAAACTTTAGTTTAGCCGAACATTTTCTTTTAAAAGAGCTGCCTGGCTACTTTGTAGTTTGTCTGCTTACTGTTTAATCTGAATGAAAATTATGACTTAATTTTTAGTTTTGAATTTAAAAATTCTGTTGAAAGGATCTGCAGACTGCACTTCCATCTTGAGCACAGAAATGGAAAACAGAAATGACGCGTGTGAACTCCCTACTCCTTTTGTATTCTTTTCTGTCTGGAGAACAGACTACTTCCATTTACAATGTTATTGGTGGGACACGTTTTAAAAAGAACAATACATAGCTCATTAGCAGTTGCTCATATGAGTTTACTGTTAGGTCATAATTGGGTTTCTAACACTTTACAGAAAAATTTCAACTGAAACTTTGTATTACATGCCTTATCCCTTAAGACCCAGCTAAAATGTCATCTCTGTATGGCACAAAACAGCTCCCCCAGGCAGAGTTAAATATTCCTCTGCCAGACCCCTATAAGTACTTTCTTTTAAATCCCTCAATTATAGCACTTATAAGGTCTGTCAAAAACAGGGCCCCAGCTTCAGAAATTGTGATTAGAGCATAATGGTTGTGGGTGTTGTGACTGAAATGATAAGGAATGAAAACAATCAAAACAGCAATATGTTTTAAAGTCAAGTGTTTTTTTATATTTTTATTTATTTATTTGGCACACAGGAGGGAGAGAGAGAGAGAGATCACAAGTAGGCAGAGAGGCAGGCAGAGAGAAAGGGAGAGGCAGGCTCCCCGCTGAGCAGAGAGCCCGATGTGGGGCTCGATCTCAGGACCCTGAGATCATGACCTGAGCCGAAGGCAGAGGCTTTAACCCACTGAGCCACCCAGGCGCCCCAAGTTTTTTTTTATATAATCACAGAATTTAGGAATTGTAATGAATGTGTAGAGAATCACTTAGTCTAGCTTCTGTGTTTTATAGACAAAGCCTAAAAGTTTGGTTTAGCTAAGGTCAAGAAACTAGTGACAGTTTTCTTTGTACCATCTAATATATATCATTATTCTGCCATTAGATAATTATTTTATTAGCACCTTACTCCCTTGTTCACCTATAACCCTCCTCCAATTCAGCTTTCATCATTTAGGTTGGTTTACTTTCCAACTTATCCAGTCATGCACCTTTCTACTTGCCTACCCACCCACTATGACTTATTGACTGTGTGGAATGTTCCTTATGGGTTTGCATATCTGGGTATGCGTTAGTATCCAAGTAGGTGGCTGTTCCTTGATTATCCAAGTGGGTAGCTATGTGGGGAGGGCATATGTTTTTGTGGGTAAAGAAGTTGGAGAGGATGGGCATAAATGTGTTATGTATGTACCAGAGTAAATAGTAACTAAGTCTCAAACTGAAGACCAACATCATCTTAACATGTTCTTTCTTTTTACCTCATGTAACTTTTTTATTTTTCATTATTTTTAAAAAATATTTTATTTATTTATTTGTCAGAGAGAGAGTGAGAGAAAGAGACACAGAACACAAGCGGAGTGGCAGGCAAAAGGAGAAGCAGGCTCGCTGCTGAACAAGGAGCCTGACACAGGACTCAGTGAGGACCCTGGGATCATGACCTGAGCTGAAGGCAGCCGCTTAACTGACTGAGCCACCCAGGCATCCCTATTTTTATTTTTTTTTAAAGATTTGAGAGAAAACACATGCATTGGTGGGGGGAAGGGCGGAGGGAGAGAGAAAAATCTCAAGAAGATTCCACGCTGAGCTCTTGTAGCCTCATGCAGGGTTGACCTCACCACCCTGAGATCACTACTGGAGCCAAAACCAAAAGTCCCAGGCTGAACTAACTTCACCACCCAGGGTCCCTTTATCTCCCCTTATTTTGTGTAATTTTATTTTATTTTTTTAAAGATTTTATTGATTTATTTGAGAAAGAGAGAGTGCACAAGTGCACACAAGCAGCGGGGCAGGGAGCAGAGGAAGAAGAAGCAGACTCCGTGGTGAGCAAGGAGCCAGAGGCAGGGCTCCACGAAGCACTCCATCCTATGACCTAGAGATCATGACCATAGCGGAAATCACCAGGCTGACACCCAACCAGTGAGCACAGGCGCCCCTAAATGAAGTTCCTTCTATAGAAGCAAAGATTAGCCTGGTAAATATAAATGTAGGTAAGAAACCAGGAATGTGCTGCCTGGGAAGCTAAGGAAGCAGAACTTTTCAGGAAGAAAGACATGAAAGTCAGCATCATGCTGTAAGGAGATCTTAGACTGGGATGATGTCCACTAGACTAAAAACCTTGTTTATAGGTTTTAGCAAGTAAGATATTGTTATTCACCTTGGCAAGCGCAGTTTAGGTTACACTGTGAGGGCTAAGTGAAAGACGTGGAGGTGGAGACAAGGAGTAGACCACACTTCCAAAAAGCCGATGAGAGGAAATGAGGTTGACAAAAGTGTGTGTGCTTTTGTTTTTTTAAATATGAGGAATATGTTAGGATTTTATGAAGGCTTCCTCACATGGTGTGGTCAGTTATTAACTCCATTTCTAGCTCCTCTCTTCTCTCTGGAAAATGAGGGTTGGCCAAGCTTCTAATCATGGCCTGTTCTTTCTGGGGATCATCCCTGACCCAGGTGTTCACCCAGATTCGTCGCTTCATTGGAACAAAAGATGTTCCTAAGTGCTCTTATCACATAGGAATTTATAAGAGTTTCAGAAGCCCTCTGTTAGGAAACAAAGACCAAGATATATATTTTCTATTATTTCACAGACATTGTGTTAGATACTTGTCTGTATTACCTCCTTATCCTTGGGAAAATTCTACACGGTGAGCAGAAATGGAGGATCAGAGATATTAAGTAACTTGCCCAAGATTAGTCACACGGTGGATCAGTCTGACTCTGCCTTTGCTCATAATCTTCTAGGATCTAGCTCATGAGAGGAAGGATTAGCCTCAGACAGGAGAGATGCTTCTTCTGTGGTGATAGGAGGAAGGGGGACGGGATCTAGGTAAGACCACCTCAAGGCCATTGATGCCCAAACCTGGAGTTTTATCAGAATTACCTAGGCAGATTAGAGATTTAATTATCTCTTAACACAGTGGACAAAGAATATTTCTTGCCTGACTATCCATAGTGCACATGCTGTATGTGTGTTGACTGGAAAGTCGGGTAGACATTGGGAATGGAGAGAATAGATCAGGAAAGGCTTTTTAGAGGAGGTGTTCCTGATCTGCGTTTTAAGTGAGTAAGTTTCTCCAGCCAGACCTGGGAGGGAGCTGGTGGTAAAACACAGTGACCATGGGGCGCCTGGGTGGCTCAGTCATTGGGCATCTGCCTTCGGCTCAGTTCATGACCCCAGGGTCCTGGGATTGAGCCCCGCATCGGGCTTCCTGCTCTGTGGAAGCCTGCTTCTCCCTCTCCCACTCCTCCTGCTTGTGCTCCCCCTCTCTCTGTCTCCCTCTGTCAAATAAATACATAAAATCTTTAAAACAAAACAAAACAAAACACAGTGACCCTGAGGTATTTTCTGAGCTGGTTGTTTGTGACAGCTGCCAATAGCTTCAGGCTGTCACATTTCCAGCCCTTGCCTGAGAATGAAGTACCAGGACCATTTCCAGAGCCCCTGAGGGGTACTTTCCACTTAAGCTCACTTGAGGCCATTTCATTGGCCTTTTTACTTAGACTGTTTTCTGACTTTTCATTTTTCCTGATTGCTTTCAGATAAAATGTAAACCATCTTAGATTATATCTAGTTTAACAAAGCTTTCTGAGGAACTTCAAAAATAAGTATAAAATTTTAAGGACTACCTTATATCTTTCCTCATGGCTAGGAGTTTGATTGGGGGTATGAAATAAACAGTTAACTCTTGAACAGTGTAGAAATCAGGGGTACCAGTAACCCTCCCTCAGAAGCTGAAAATCCTTGGGGTGCCTGGGTGGTTCAGTCAGTTAAGCGGCTGCCTTTATGATCCCAGGGTCCTGGAATCGAGCCCCACGGCAGGCTCCCTGCTTAGTGGGGAGCCTGCTTCTCCGTCTCCCACTGCCACTCCCCCTACTTGTGCGTGCACACACTCTGTCTCTTCCTCAAATAAATAAAATCTTAAAAAGTTGCAAAGCTTTGTATAACTTTTTACTCCCTCAAAACTTAACTACCAAGAGCCTATTGACCAGAAGTTTTAAGCTGATTATCAGTTATGTTACATAAACAGTTGATTACACATATTTTGTATATTATATGTACTATGTACTATATTCTTACAATAAAGTAAGCTAGAGAAAAGAAAATGTTATTAAGAACATCATAGGGAAGAGAAAATAGAGAAGAGAAAATTTATCCGAAAAAATTGGCTTATGTAGACTTGCACAGTTCAAACCCATGTTGTTCAAGGGACAACTGTATATATATCTTTCACTTTCCAAACATTCTTGGAATCTTCTGGGATAAGGGTAGTAATGTTCATTGCCTTTATTTGGTGTTTTAACTTTGGCCAGAAAACTGCTAAAAAGTTTTTCTTTTAGAATTATAAATCTAGGGGCGCCTGGGTGGCTCAGTGGGTTAAAGCCTCTGCCTTCGGCTCAGGTCATGATCTCAGGGTCCTGGCATCAAGCCCCACATCGGGCTCTCTGCTCAGAAGGGAGCCTGCTTTTCTCTCTCTCTCTCTCTCTCTCTCTGCCTGCCTTTCTGCCTACCTGTGATCTCTCTCCTTCCCTGTCAAATAAATAAAATCTTAAAAAAAAAATTATAAATCTAGTGCTTATGAATGTTTGTTTTTTTGGTTTCCTTAATAATTATAAAAAGCTCTGAAAAGAAATGATACTGAAATGTGGAAGCTGCTTATATAAACAAAGTAACTTACTTTAGATTCCTGAGGTTAGATAGAGCCTTTTAGATTGCTTTTAATTTATTTGTTTTAGGTTTTGAAGTGTTTTTACCATCTTAATTTTTCATTCTAAACCTAGACAGTTTTAATTAAAAAAAGAAAATTTCCTGTGGCACAGATTCCAAGAGAGAAAGAGTAAATTTAGAGCTCTGTACACCATAAGGTCTGGGATATTCAGTGAATTTCTTCAGAGTATTGATAATTTTGTGTTTGTGGCATTACCTATATCTACAGGATGTTTCAGAAATTAATTTTTTTTAAAGATTTTATTTGTCAGAGAGAGAGACAGAGAGTACAAGCAGAGGGAGCTGCAGGGGGAGGGAGAAGCAGGCTCCCTGTTGAGCAAGGAACCTGACGCTGTACTCAATCCCAGGATCATGACCTGAGCCAACCACTTAACTGACTTGAGCCACCCCAGGCATCCTTGATTTGTTTTCTTTTTTTTTTCTTTAATTTTTTTATTATTAACATATAATGTATTATTTGCCCCAGGGTACATGTCTGTGAATCGTCAGGCTTACACATTTCACAGCACTTACCATAGCACATACCCTCCCCAATGTCCATAACCCAGCCACCCTATCCCTACCCCCCACCTCCCAGCCACCCTTAGTTCGTTTCGTGAGTTTAGGAGTCTCTTATGGTTTCTCTCCTTCCCCATCCCATCTTGTTTTATTTCTTTCCCCCACCCCCCCAACCCCCTGCCCTGCCTCTCAAATTCTTCATATCAGAGAGATCATGTGATAATTGTCTTTCTCTGACTAACTTATTTCACTTAGCATAATACCCTCCAGTTCCATCCATGTGGTTGCAAATGGCAAGATTTCATTTCTCTTGATAGCTGCAGAGTATTCCATTGTGTGTGTATATATATACACACCCACCACATCTTTATCCATTCATCTATTGATGGACATCTAGGTTCTTTCCATAGTTTGGCTATTGTGGACATTGCTGCTATAAACATTTGGGTGCACATGCCCCTTC
>JAQQSY010007621.1:0-10349 GCA_028646535.1 Procyon lotor | reverse complement strand
CTCAAGAAATTAAAAATAGAGCTATGCTATGACCCTGCCATCGCACTACTGGGTATTTATACCAAAGAAGCAGATGCAGTACAAAGAAGGGCCACATGTATCCCAATGTTCACAGCAGCAATGGCCACAATCGCCAAACTGTGGAAAGAACCAAGATGCCCTTCAACAGATGAATGGATAAAGAAGATATGGTCCATATATACAATGGAATATTAGGCCTCCATTAGAAAGGCTGAATACCCAACTTTTGTATCAACATGGATGGGACTGGAAGAGATTATGTGGAGTGAAATAAGTCAAGCGGAGAGTGTCAGTTATCTTACAGTCTCACTTACGTGTGGAGCATAAGGAAAAATATGAAGGGCATTGTGAGAAGGAAAGGAAGGTTGAATGGGGGAAATCGGAGGGAGAGGTGAACCATGAGAGACTGTGGACTCTGAGCAACAAACTGAGGGTTTTGTGGAAGGGGGTGGGCAGTTGGGTGAGCCCGGTGGTGGGTATTGAGGAGGGCACATATTGCATGGAGCACTGGGTGTGGTGTATGAACAATCTGGTGACACTGAAAAAATAAAATAAAAGTATTTGGGGAAAAAAAATCCAGTGAAGAAATGGGCAGGAAAAAAAAAAAAAAAAGGAAACGGGCACAAGACATGAAAACACTTTTCTCCAGAAAAGACATAAAATGGCTAACAGACATATAAAGACTTTTCCACATCACTCAGCATCATGGAAATACAAGTAAAAACCACAATGAGATACCACCTCACACCAGTCAGAATGGCTAAATTTATCAACTCAGGAAACAACAGACATTAGCTAGAATGTGGAGAAAGGAGAACACTCATTATGTTGGTGGGATACAAACTGGTTCAGCTGCTCTGGAAAACAGCATGGAATGTCCACATAACAATAAAAATGGAAATACTCTATGATCCTGCAGACTCTGACCTCAGTGTAGAGCCCAAGGTGGGACTGGATCTCATGACCCTGAGATTATGAACCACGAAGAAATTGATTGAGCCACCCAGGTGACGTGCCCCTCCTGCTTTTTTTTAAAGTAGTCTCCATATTCAGTGTAAACCCCAAAAGGGGGCTTGAATTCACTCACGACCCTGAGATCAAGGCCTGAGCTGAGATCAAGGTTCAGACACCCAGGTGCCCCATGTTGCTGTGGATTCTTTTTTTTATAAAGTCTTTTTTTTTTTTCTTAAGATTTTATTTATTTGACAGAAAGAGAGAGAGATCACAAGTAGGCAGAGAGGCAGGCAGAGAGGGAAGCAGGCTCCCCGCCGAGCAGAGAGCCTGATGCAGGGCTCGATCCCAGGACCCTGAGACCATGACCTGAGCTGAAGGCAGAAGCTTTAACCCACTGAGCCACCCAGACGCCCCTTGGCTGTGGATTCTTAACTGGTTTATAGAATAATGGCAACGCTACTTTGGTCAGTATGATATTTACTTGGTGTTTCTGTGGAAGAAAAATGCCCTAAGATTTCCTACTCTGCCATCTTGCTCTTACCAACCAATATATTATCTTTTTTATGTGGTAAAATTATGTAGTAATTTTTAGCTTCATCCATTTTGTGATAAAACTTGGATCATTCTTTTTTATTAGTTAGTAATACTCCTTTGTCTGAATATAGCACAGTTCATTATTCATTTTTCCCAGTTATGCACTTTGAGTTGTATCTAGTTTTTGCTATTTTGAATAAAAGTCATAAGAATGTTGATGTACAAGTCTTTGTGTAGATTTAAAATTTCATTTCCCTTGGGTAAATACATTAAAATAGAATTGGTATACCATAGTGATGTGTGTGTATATGTGTATGTGTACGTGTTTGTGTGTGTGTGTCTGTGCATATATATGATAAAACTTGGATCAATCATTCTTTCCTTTAAATATATACATACACACAGACATACTCGGAATTATAAACTAGGAAAAATATATAACATTTTTTGATAAGAGGTTTTACAATTCTGATCTAATCAATTTATTTATTTAATTTTTTTTAGAAAATACATTGACTAAAGAGGTGAGTACTTACTCTGTTTTAAGAACTTTTAGCAACCTCTACTCTAAGATTATGAAATTATTCTTTTATGTTTTATTCTGGAAGTTTTGTATCTTGAGGTTTCATGTTTAGGTCTATGATCCATTTTGAGCTAATTTTTGTAGATAGTGTGTGCAAGGAGAAACTTCAGGTTTTTTCCACATGGTTTTGCGATTATTTAGAACCATTTTTTTAAAGGCTCCTTTCTATTTCTCCTTTCATTGAATTACTTTAGCACCTTTACAAAGTATCAACTGACCATGCAGGAGGGCTTATTTTGTCTATTTGGGCTGCTATAACAGAATACTGTAGACTAGGTGGCTTATAAACAAGAGAATTTTATTTCTCAAAGTTCTGAAGGCTGGGAAGCCCAACATCAAGGTGCTGACAGATAGGGTGTCAAGTAATAGCCTACTTCTTGGCTTATAGACCTGTAACCTCACATAAGTGGAAGAAAAGAAGGAACTCTTTCGGATCTCTTTTCTGAGGACACAAATCCTATTCATGAAGGCTCCACTATCATAACCTAATCACTTTTCAAAGCCCCCCCCCCCCAAAAACCAACATAAGTTTCAACATATGAATTTTGAGGGGCATCTGGCTGACTTAGTTGGTAGAGTATATAACTCTTGATCTCAGCATTTTGAGTTCAAACCCCACATTGAGTGTAGAAGTTACTTAAAAATTAAAAATATGAATGGGGGGACATAATATTCAATCTATAGCAGGATTTATTTCTCACTACTCTTTTTCACTAGTCTATTTGTACATGCTTATTCCAGACGACACTTTTAATTACTGTGGTTTTATAAAACTTGTTATTTCTTCTTTGAATGTTTTACAGAATTTACCAGTGACGCTAAATAGACTTGGAGATTTTCTTTGAGGGAAGGTTTTATATTACAGGTTCAATTATTTTCTTGTACTGTATGGAACTATTCAGATTTTCTATCTTTTTTTTCCTTTGTCTGTTTTGGAAAGTCATGTTTCCAAGAAATTTATGTTTCTTCTGAATTGTTAAATTCATTGCCATGAAGTTTTTCATACAATTCTTTTTAACATCCTTTTATTTGATAAGAAACCCCTGGTGTCTCCCTTTTTATTTTTGAAGTTGGTAATTTATTTTTTTCTAAAATCAATTTTGCTAGAGTATAACAACTCTATTAATTTTTTTTAAAGTAAGCATTATACCCAATGTGGGGCTTGAACCCATGACCCCAAGATTAAGAGTATTTAATACTCCACTGGCTGAGCTAGCCAAGAGCCCCTCATAACTTTTTTAAAAGGCAGCTTTTTTGTTCAGTCATTTGTTTTCTAGTTCATTGATCTTTATCCTTAACTTTATTATTTCTTTCACTTCTATTTTCTTTGGATTTCATTTGCTTTTTTCCAAAGTTTTTGAGGTCAAGGTTTAGATAATTGATTTTAAACCTTTCCTGCTTTATAATATATGCATTTCATATATAAGCTTTCCCTCTGAGCATTCATTTAGCTGCATTTTGCAACTTTGGATGTTGTTTTTTCATTATTAATTCAGCATATTTAAAATTTTCTATTGTGATTTATCTTTTGATCAAAAGGTTATTTAGAGGTGCATTTTTTTTTAAAAGATTTTATTTATTTATTTGTCAGAGAGAGAGAGAAATCACAAATAGGCAGAGAGGCAGGCAGAGAGAGAGGGGGAAGCAGGCTCCCTGCTGAGTAGAGAGCCTGATGCAGGGCTCAATCCCAGGACCTTGAGATCATGACCCGAGCCGAAGGCAGAGGCTTCAACTCACTGAGCCACCCAGGTGCCCTAGAGGTGCATTATTTTATTCTCCAATATTTGAACATTTACAAAGTTTTGCTTTTATTATTTCTTTCTACTTTAATTCCAGAGAATTCTGGTCAGAGAAGGTACTATATGATTTCAACCCTCTGAAACCTGTTGAGATTTGTTTTACTTCCTAGTATATTGTATATATTGTATATGAATGTTATATACATATTTGAAAGCTTTAATTCTCTGTAATATCTTGAAATTTCAGTATAAAGGTTTTGAACATCTTTTATTAAATACAATGTATTCTGTATTCTGTTTTGTGAGGATACTATTTAAGTCAAATAGATCAATTGCTTTTTATTTTATTTATTTTAAAACATACTTAAGTAATTTCTACTCCCAGTGTGGGGCTCACACTCATGAGCCAAGATCAAGAGTCCATGCTCTTTCAACTGAGCCAGCCAGGCACTCCAGTTAATTGCTTTTTAAATTTTTCTGAATCATTACTTATTTTTGAGTCTGCTTATTCTATCAATTACTAAAAGAGGATTAGGATCTCTAATTATGACTGTGTACTTCTTCTTTTACTTCTTTTCCCCCAAGCATTCCACAGCTTATTGGGTGTAATACATAGTTAAAATTTTTTTCTTAATGAGTTAATCTGCTTATCTTTATCAAATGTCCCTTTTTATTTCTTTCTTTTTAAGACTGATTTATTAGAGCGAGATAATGTGGGTGAGGAAGTGCAGAGGGAGAGGGAGAGTCTTTTAAGCAAACTCCTCGCTGAGTGCAGAGCCCAACACCAACACAGGGCACTGCCAAGCCAAGGCGAGGGTGTTGGGGGAGTGCTGGAGGGGAGAGACCTGGGTCGGGGAGCTCAATCTCACTGTGAGAACAGGACTTGAGCTGAGACCAAGAGTGTGACACTTAACCTACCGCACCACCCAGGTGCCTTTGTCCTTTTTTATTTTTAGTGATACTTTGTCTTGAAGTCTTTAATAATAATATAGTCACTCCGACTTTCTTATGATTATTATGTAAATGGTATATTGTTTTCCATCTTTTTTTAAAAAAATATTTTATTTATTTATTTGACAGAGGGAGAGATCACAAACAGGCAGAGAGGCAGGCAGAGAGAGAGGGGGAAGCAGGCTCCCTTCTGAGCAGAGAGCCCGATGCAGAGCTCAAGCCCAGGATCCTGGGATCATGACCTGAGCGGAAGGCAGAGGCTTTAACCCACTGAGCCACACAGGCGCCCCTGTTTTCCATCTTTTTTTTTTTTAAGATTTTATTTATTTGACAGAGAGAAACACAGCGAGAGAGGGAACACAAGCAGAGGGAATGGAAGCAGGAGAAGCAGGCTTCCTGCGGAGCAGGGAGCCTGATGCGGGGCTTGATCCCATGACCCTGGGATCATGACCTGAGCCGAAGGCAGACGCTTAATGACTGAGCCACCCTGCCGCCCCATTTTCCATCTTTTTAATGTCAATTTCTTTGTAACCTTATAAAGCATCTCTTTTATTTTTTTTAGATTTTATTTATTTATAAGAGAGAGAGAGAGCATTATGAATGGGGGCAAGGGCAGAAGGAGATAGAGAGGGAGAAGCACACCCCCTCTGAGCAGGGAGTCCAGTTGAGGCTGGATCCCAGGACCTAGGGATCACCACCTGAGCTGGAGGCAGACCTTTCACTGCTAAAGGGACTGAACCCCCAGGCACCCCCAAAATATATCTCTTTTAAATAGCATATGATTGGGATTTTTTATTCAGTGTGACAAAACTTATCTTTAATTGGGAGTGTTTAGTCTATATACATTTAATGTAATTGCTAATATATTTGGATTTAACCCTGACAGTTTGCTATTTGTTACTGCTTATCTTATATGCTTTTTCCTTCTTTGCTGCCTTCTTTGGATTGAGTATATCTCAGCATTCTATTTTATTTCCTCTCTTGGATTTTTAGCTATGCTGTTATTTTTTAATTAGTTGTTTTAGGAATTAATATTTTTAAAATCTCACTTTAAAATTCTACCACTTCACCTGCAGGGTAAAACAAAACAAAAATCTTTGGAATCTAAGGCTGAGACTCAGCCCTGGGCAGAGAGAAATCTGACTGAAAATGTGTGAGCTGGGAACCAGAAAGTCACTCAAAGCGCATTTTGTAGGAGTGTCAGGGACCTCCAGGAAGTTCTAAAAAAATGTTCTCTGAATATTTAGACAACTGGTAGATTCTGGTCTAGTCAGGATCCATTTGCTGTGAATTTTTTACATTATCCGGAGGACAGATGGGAGTAAGCAAGCCTCTTGTGGTTTTCATAGTCTAGTGGCCAGATTAGAATACTTGATGCCCATCATTATTGTTCTTCATTAGAACCAGAATGTCAGTGGGTGGGTGAAGGGGAAGTGGATAGGTAGTGGTAGGTGCGGAGTTTAGGGTAATTTTTCTCCTAAGCATGCTTGTGACAAGCTCACTCCATTCACTATTTTCATGTAATTTGTCACTTAGTTGGCCTGCCTCAAGATTGTTTTTGGGGATTTGTTCAAATCAAGTTTTCTTTTGTCAGCCATTCCCACAAGTCTGCACACGGGTTTGCCCCTGGCTCAGAGGGAGATGGAGTTGTGCAGATGTGATCACTGCAGAAGTAATTTTCTTCTGGTTGGCTAGGCTCTGGCAGTATGTACCTGTCGACCCAGTACCCCACCGCCTGCCACGCTCTGGTCTGCGGAGCGCAGGTGTGCGCACCTCTTACCTGGCAGTGGCGTCCGCTGGGCGCGCGCTGGGTGCCTCCTCCCCACCCACCCACTCCCGGCAAGCGTCTTCTGCAGTCCATCCATCCGCAGCCCTGATCCGGTGGAGACCCTGTGGAGTATGCGAATCTCCGCCCCTTTTCCTCCAGGAGCCCGACGGCTCCGCCGGGAAGGAGTCCCATAGCAGTGCTGCCCCGCGGTCCTATGCAGAGCCCAGGTCGCCTAAGCTGGAAGGTGGCTCTCGCAGATTTCCCAAGGAAGCACCTTAGGCGGCCAGAGGAGAGCACGACTTGGGCTTCTCTGTGGCCTTACAGCGGATAGGCGTCCGGCGTGCGCCGGCGGGTAGGATCCGCGGGGCTGTGGTGGGTGCACAGCGTAAAGGAGGGAGCAGCCAGGGCCGAGGCCAGAGAGCGGAGGGAGGAGCGCCGGGAGGAAGAGGCCGAGCCGGGAAAGCCCCCGCCCCGGGAGGAAGGGGAGGAGGCCGGGTGTTTCCTGGCGCATTCCTGGCCCGCCCGAGTGACTCACTCAGCCGGAAAACTCCCAGAGCCTGCCTGGGACCCCCGAGCCGCCGCCGCCGCCGCCGCCGCCGCCCCCGACCCAGGTGAGGAACGCTGCTGCCCCCGCCCAGCCCTGCAACTCCTATGGGGTAGGGGCGGCCCTCGGAACCCAGCCGGGCATTGCGGCAGCGGGGCCGCACTCCGGCCCCGCGGGCAGCCAGGACTTGGTTCTCCGCGGCGCGGCCTCCCGGCTGCTGCGGCCTCTCCGCTATCACCCCGGCCCCGGCGCGCCAGTTTCCGAGCCTCCGAACCCCCAGATGCAGCGCTTGCCAGTCTGTGCGCCCGAGGACACTCTCACATTCCCTGCCCCAAAGCCTTCCGTCCCTTGACCCCTGACCTCGCGCCCCTGCCCCTGAGCCCGGCTTCCAGGATTTGTAGCCCCCCCAGCACGTGGCAGAGCTCTGGTGGGGAGGGTATATATATATTGGTGTTTCGTAGTTATTGTTGGAAAGTAAGGCGCACGGCTTGTACTGATACCATGCGACTATACCCGAACCAGTTTTTGCTTGCTTTGTGCCCCTCTCTGAGGGAAGGAGGGAGACTTAAACAATTTTACAGATTACTGGAGGTGAGTTTTGGGCTTTGTTAAGGCGCCAGGATTGTTACGTGGGCAGCGCTGTTCGCACAGCCATACTGAATTTTGTATTTTAAGCCTGAAATGCATGCGTTTAGTTTGCAGCACGTTGTGGGTGTGAGAAAAATGGTGAGAGTAATTTGGAAATGGGGTTTAAGGAGAGTTTTTTAAGCTGGGAGAGGCCTCCAGACCGACCAGGTCCACTCCAGTGTTATGTCTAACAGTAGAGATAGCAATTGCTTATTAAACCCACTGTTGAGTGATCTGCGCTTCTGTGGGCAACTGCGGGCTTGGAGTGTTTCTTTTTTGTAGTAGTGGGTTCTGTGTGCCACATTGGACAGTTTTTGCTGCTTCGTGAGCCCAGGGGAATTTTCTTGGCTTTTTTCTAATATTCCTTAAATGATTCGTGATGGAAGCAGCGGTGATACCTGGTGCTGTATATCAGATTGCTGTGCTTGACCCTCCGTCACCAACTCGGAGTAGCTTGGTGATTGTGCCGGAATATCTTCTCCAGGTTCAGCAGCCAGAGGTTGCAGTTTCTCATTGCCGTGTGCTGGGGTGCCTTGACCACTGAGGGTCCCACCTATGCTGTTCCTTATCCCTCAGTGTAATAGTGCTTTTCCATGTGAATGTTCATGTGCAGGTACAGAGCTGAAAAGAAATCACTGTTATTTAAACGTGGACCACAGCAAGTATGCATTTGTAGGAATTCAATAGGAATTTGGTGCTAATGTTTGGATTCCATGCTGCTTTCTTCCCCTGCGGCATCATCTCTGTGACAGAGGCAAACAGAATTGTGGTAGAAAACATTTCCCGAGTTAACACGTATGTTGGTATGCTGATAGGTCTCTCAAAGAAAAATTTCCTGTTTTGTTGTTTTTTATGTGTTTATTTGAATATATTTTTAAATTTACATGTAGCAAATTTTGCTTTTTGGTGTATTGTTATGAGTTTTGACAAATGCATGGTCATAGGACTCCCATCACCATCAAGATACAGAACAATTCTGTCACCCCCAAATTCTTTAAACTGTTTTTAGGCAGCTCCTCCCCCCATTCACAACTCCTGGCAACTCATGAGTTGTTCTCCATTCCTATATTTTGCTTTTTCCAGAATATGTGGCCTTTTTTTTAAAAAAAAAAGGTTTTTATTTATTTATTTATTTGACTGAGAGAGGGATCACAAGTAGGCAGAGAGGCAGAAAGAGAAGGGGAAGCAGGCTCCCCACCAAGTAGAGAGCCCCATGCGGGGCTTGATCCCAGGAACCTGAGATCATGACCTGAGCTGAAGGAAGAACCTTAACCCACTGAGCCACCCAGGGGCCCCAGGAGAATATGTGGCCTTTGAGTGTGACTTAGTTCACTTAGTGTATTGCATTTGAGATTAATCTATTTTCTAGCTTGTTCCTGAGGGACATAAAGTTTTCCTAAGTATACATTTAAGATACAACCTGAGAGATTCAAATAATATATTTTTTTTATAGATTTACTCGTTTATATGAGTATGAGAGAGGAGGCTTTCGTGTGTGAGTGGGGGAGGGAAGAGGGAGAGAATCTCAGGCCTACTCCCACAACCCAGAACCCCTGGTTGGCTGGATCCCACCACCAGAGATCACCACCAGAGGGGAAACCAATAGTCCATAGCTCCACTGACTGAGCCACCCAGGTGCCCCTCAAATAATATTTTTAGTTCATGAGAAAAATTATAAATCATTAAAAAGTTGAAAAGTACAGAACCGAGTATATTAAGAGTGAAATTCTTTCAGTACTTTTGCGGTACTATATGGCCTTTTCTGTGCATACACGTAGTTTCTGGCTCTTTTTTCTTCTTTTAGTAACATAATGAGGTTATATTGCATATATCATCATACCTTTCCACTTAATGATTTTTGGCTCATTTAAAGATCTTGGTGATCCTTAAATGTTGGCATATACAGTATATATACACAGATTTTTCTTGATTTTTTTCTTAAATATTTAATTTATTTATTTGAGAGAGAGAGTGAGCAAGAGAGCTCATGTGCGCACCAGCAGGGGAGGGGCAGAGGGAAACAGAGAAGCAGACTCCCCACTAAGAAGCGGTCCCAGGACCCAAGATCATGACCTGAGCCATGACAGATGCTTAACCGACTGAGCTACCCTGTCGCCCCTCCTTCATTCTTTTTAATGGTTGTATAGTGTTAAATGATATGGGTGTATTATAATTTATTTAATCAGCCTCTTGTTTTTTTTTTTTTAATTTTTATTAACATATAATGTATTATTTGCCCCAGGGTACATATCTGTGAATCGTCAGGCTTACACATTTCACAGCACTTAACATAGCACATACCCTCCCTAATGTACACACCCCAGCCACCCTATCCCTACCGCCCCCAACCTCCGCCTCCCGGCCACCCTTACTTAGTTCGTTTCTTGAGTCTAGGAGTCTCTTATGGTTTGTCTCCCTCCCCATCCCTTCCTGTTTCATTTCTCTCCCCCATCCCCCTAAAACCCCCGCCTGGACTCTCAAATTCTTCATATCAGAGAGATCATGTGATACTTGTCTTTCTCTGACTAACTTACTTCGCTTAGCATAATACCCTCCAGTTCCATCCACATCGTTGCAAATGGCCAGATTTCGTTTCTCTTGATGGCTGCATAGTTTTCCATTGTATAT
>JAQQSY010007620.1:0-10350 GCA_028646535.1 Procyon lotor | reverse complement strand
ACACACACACACACACACACACACACACACACACACTGAAATGCTTACCAAATGTTTGAACTTTGGGAAGCACATTATGGTGTTTTAGAAATTAAACTCTACTGAATTTGATAGAGACCATACACCATAAACATCATTTTCTTTGTCATTAAAGCTCACATTTCGCAGAAAAATGATCCAAAATTTTTAAAAAAGATTTTATTTATTTATTTGACACAGAGAGAGATCACAAGAAGGCAGAGGCAGGCAGAGAGAGAGGGGGAGGGGGAAGCAGGCTCCCCACTGAGCGGAGAGCCTGATGCGATGTGGGGCTTGATCCCAGGACCCTGAGATCATGAACAGAAGGCAGAGGTTTTAACCCACTGAGCCACCCAGGCATCCCCCAAATTTTAACTGTATGGCAAAACTAATCTACATGATCAGGAGATTTTCTATATTAACCGATGTCTATTGCCATGGTGTTTGGAATACATAATATACATGCTGAAATGAACTCCCAATATGCCAGTTCAGTATTCAATATAAACAAATAACTCGCCACCCAAATTTCAAGTCTCTAGGTTATCATTTAGTTGGTGTTAAGCCTTTTGAGTTTACTCTATGATTTTCCTAATTGTTGGAGCAACTGAATGCCTGAAGCCATCCAGGTTTGTTTTAATGGTAACATGCACAGATTTGTCACAACAGAAGTTTTCTATGTATGACTCTCAGGAGAGCATTTTTCACATCTTTGTTCCTCAGACTATAGATCAGTGGATTCAGCATTGGAATGACAATGGTATAGAAGACAGATGCCACCTGTGCCTGGGTCAGGGATGATGTGTTATCAGGCTGCAGATACGTGAAAATCAGGGACCCATAGAAGATAGTTACACCTAGGAGGTGGGACGCACAGGTGGAAAAGGCCTTCTGTCTGCCTGCTGCCGACTGGATCCTCAGGATGGCTACGATGATGGCCGTGTAGGTGACTGTGATAAGGAACAGGGAACTGAGAAGCGTGATCCCAGCTAAAACAAAGATCACCATTTCCGTGCTGAAGGCATCTGCACAGGACAGTGCCAGAAGAGCTGTGGTGTCACAGAAGAAATGGTTGATGCTGGAATCACAAAACGCCAAGCTGCTTATCACACAGACGGAGACCAACGAATTTGTGAAGCCTATCGCATAAGGTAGTACTCCCAACCAGTTGCACACTTTCTGGGACATAATCACTGAGTACAATAAGGGATTACAGATGGCTACATAGCGGTCATAGGCCATTGACCCCAGAAGAAAACACTCACTGCACACAAAACCCACAAAAAAGTACATTTGAACAAAGCAGGCAACAAAAGAGATGGTTTTACGTTGGGATTGGAAATTGACCAGCGCCTTGGGTGTTACAGTGGAGGAATAAAATATGTCAATGAAGGCTAAGTTGCTAAGAAAAAAGTACATTGGTGTGTGAAGCTGAGAGTCGATTTTGATTAACATGATGAGCCCAAGGTTTCCCAAAACAGTGAACAGGTAAATAAAGAGAAATATTAAGAAAAGACTGACTTGTAGTTCAGGGTGATTTGCAAATCCAGAGAGGGTGAAGAGGGTCACCTTGGTGAAATTGTTCCCAGCCGTTTGTATCAATTCAGACCCTTGACTGACCTGCTCAATAACAGTAACAAAAATCAGAGAATGATTCAAACCTAAAGACCTAATAAGCAGAGTTGACTTAGACTCCAATAACGGGAGAGTAAAAGATGGCCAGCACACATTTAGTGACCTCAAGTCAATTGAGAATTTGTACATGATTTTCCATTTTTTAAAAATAGAACTGACAGATATTAGTAAAAAGTTCCAAGTTGACAGTGGTGTGGAATTGGTAGCCCTCTAAAAGATAGTTATCTGGAAGGATTTGGGAAGAGATTCCTCCTGAGATATACTCTCTTCTACCTCAGCTTATCATTGGGCCCCGAATCGTACACTGAGCAATTTATTTATTGGAATTAATTTTATAATACTTTTAGAAAATATAAAGGTTATTTAGGAGAGAATTTGTGAATTTAAAGACACCTTTGCGTGACAGTCTTAATTTGTCAACACCTCAGAGATACTTTATAGGGTCATTTTAACAGTGTAACAAGATCATAAATGGGCACAGCTAATCAGTTTTTGGACTCAATACAGCTTTGTTAAATGTTGTAAGAAGAAAATATATATAAAAGATCCTGCCTACTTTACATGTGAGTGCTAAAACTTTCCATACTTGCTTTTTTCTATCATTGGCTAGCCAAGGCCAAACACGAGTTCATGTATAATATAGTCAAATTGTTTTGCATATGCACTTAGCAAATATGTTTGCTCCCGTCATTAAGCACGTGGTTATCGATGACATCAGACAATAGCCAATTTTTCCCCCCAAACAGTAGTTTCCAAGTCAAAAATAAGAAGACTGTACATAGTAAAATAAATGTGATTTGCTATATTTACAGCAAAGTGTTAAAATACAAGCTGATTTTACTGAAAAATCAGAGAACTTATTTGCCTAATTCAGTTGACATAAATATGGTGGATAATGCAAGTTTGTTTCTGATGTTTGACACTCCATCCGAGTGACCCAAAGGGACTCGATGTTCTAGCAGGCAGACCTAATCATTTAATGTCTCTCACCTTCACAAGGGCTCCTATTGTTTACCAATTCATTTAACAAGCATTTAGTCCATGAGAGAATTTTGTCTTGCCTGTTATTAGAAGCACTTTTCTTAAGTCTTACTGGAAGGAATATGCGAACATGTAAAAAGGAAAAGGTTTTCAGTGTGAGAAACACACACACACACACACACACACACTTACAGAAAGAAGATGATAAGATTAGACTTACCTGGGAATTAGTCATCCAAAGGACACCTTCTTTGTGAGACATCTCCCAGCTATTTTCAGGTTTATCAGAGGACAGGAGAGAAAACATGCAATATGCACCAAATTCACCATTACTTTTTGACATACATTTGCCTCGTTTACAGTTCTGGATCTCATGAATTGTTAATATGTTGGCTTTGATTTGTTGTTGCAGTTTAGCCCAGAGCTGTATTTCCTATATAATGGACCTCTAGTAATGTTATGGAGTTGATGAAAAAAATGCTGGTGTTGAGGACAGTTCTGGGTAATGTGTCTATTACCTTCCATTGATAAAATAGAATAAAACAGTGAAATTAACTAAGATGACTGTTTATTTTTATATGCTTTCTCGAGAATTAAATTTTAATGTTTTAGCTCGAAGCTAGATTCATATTCAGGATTAGTCTTGCTCTTTATATATTTTTAAAGCAGTCTCAGAACAAAGGATTATCTTCAGAAATCTAGTGTGTTAAGTCTTCTCATAGCAGCATCTGCTGTGGCCAATTAGCATCTCTTGAGATTTGCATCTTAATTGTACCCCAAGGCCTATTCTTAATTTGCCTGAGATACATTTCCAATGGAAGTTTTTAGAAATACATATTCCTTCCTTTTGTGTATTACAGTTTAAATGGCTATAGACATACTGAAAAGTGTAATTGATATAATTTTGAAACTTAGGTGTTTTATTTTAACATATACATAATATATACATGATACCTGTTTGTATAATATAAATGGTATACTTAAATATATTAAAATATTTTATATAATAATTAATACATTTAACTATAATATAGTGTGATATAATATGCAATCATATATTTAACATTGCATAAATAATGATGTGATATATATAGTGCAAAATATATGCATATATAATGTAATTATAATATAATGTATATATTATACATATGTATATGTATGAAACTTTTCTCAAACACTAAACACTATAAAAATATATGAGGTGTACAATGTCAGAGAGCATCAGATTACTGCCACCTCTGCCTGGGCTTCCAAGACCCTCTCAGCAAGGAGAAATAAACTTTTTCCTCTTTACTGATCAAATGGTATTATCATATACTGAAATTATGTTACCATGACATCAACAAATTGTTTATGTATTTATTTTTAATGCAGGCACTGAGTGATTTTTAGCTGACTGTGCTCAATGATGCATGCATAAAATCACTGATTGAGAACAAGCATGCCATCTAGGAAAATAAACAGGAAACTTGAAGTGAAAAAAATCAAACTCTACTCTCTACTCTCAGTTTCATGATCAGCTGAGAAGAATTCGATTCACATCATTTTCCCATTTGTTGTTTATTTTTTTAAAGAGACTTCCTAGGCCACGCCCCTAAAAATTCTAGGTGAGTAGGATCAGACCCACAAAAGTAAATTTTTAAAAATGCTTCAGGTCCATAGATGACTGACAAACATTAGGTTTGAGGTATCTCACAGACTTGTTTAATTGAATTATTTTTCTTCTGTAATTCTTATAATCTCTTATTTACTTATGTTTACTTATGGTTTGGTATTATGATGATGAAACAAGATAGGTTTTTCATTGGGAAAGAGAAAAATGCATCTCTAATCTTACTCGTCACTTTAGAGATTTTTTAAGAAGGAATAAAATCTAGTATATATATGCCATACCACTTACAGATAATCGATGTACTCAGATATTCAGACAAAAGAAACAGAAGTAGATGTTTAGTTTTGCTCTTCTATGTACCCTGAAAAAATGAAACTTTGAAAGACTTGGGTTGTATACCTGAAAACTCATTTTTCCATCCATTTTCTTACTAATTTTTTCAATGAATGTTTTTATGTATGTATGTAAGTATGTATGTATGTTTGTATGTATTTTGAGGGAGAGAAGGAGCAGAAAGGGAGGGTCAGAAGAAGAGAGAGGATCTTAAGCAGATTCTACGCCCTGTACAGAGCCCGACGTGGGGCTCAGTCTCAGAACCCTGAGATCACGACCTGAGCTGCAATGAAGAGTTGGATGCTTAACCAACTGAGTCACCCAGACACCCTTAAACACAGATTTATTAAGCAGCTATTAAATGACAGATACAGACAGGCCTGTTTTATTGTATTTTACTTTATTGGGCTTCACAGATATTGCAGGGTTTTGCTGTTGTTGTTGTTGTTTGTTTTTTTAACCAATTGAAGGTTTGTGGCAACCCTGTGTCAGCAAGATTGTAGGTGTCATTTTCCAATATCATTTACTCACTTCGTGTCTCTTTGTCGCACTTTGGTAAATCTTGCAATATTTCAAACATTGTCATTATATTTGAATTGTTGCAATCTCATGATAAAACTTTAATGGATGAGGAATTGATTCTTATGAATGAGCCAAGAACATGATTTCTCGAAATGGAATCTACTCCTGGTGAAAAAGTCAAGAAGACTATTGAAATTACAAAGGACTTAGAATATTACATACACTTAGTTGATAAAGCAGTGAGAGGGTTTGGGAGAATTGACTCCAATTTTAATGAAGTTCTACCGTGGGTAAATGCTACCAAAAAGAATCACAAGGCATACAGCAATCATTTGTGAAAGGAAGAATCTACTGATGCAGCAAACTTCATTGTCATCTTATTTTAAGAAATTGCTTCAGTGACTCCAACCTTTACTACCTCCCTCCCTGATCAGTTAGCTGCCACCAACACTAAGGCAAGACCATCCACCAGCAAAAAAAAAAAAAAAAAAAAATTATGGCTCACTGAAAGATCAGATGATGGTTGGCATTTTTATCTATAAAGCACTTTTAAAGTGTGCACATTGCTTTTTTTTAGACATAATGCTATTACACACATAATAGACTACAGCATAATGCAAACAAATCTTTTATAGGTGCTGGGAAACCAAAAAATTCATTTGACCCACTTTATTGTAGATCTAGAACTAAACATGCAATATCTTTGAGGTGTGCGTATATTATGCCTTATCAGATTGTGAAGATGAGAATGATATTGTCTCTGCTTTTACATTACTTAGAGTTAATTGCTTCTTTCAAGGTTCAAAATTTGGCTCAGTTCTTTGATAGTCTGATATTTGGTGAGCCTCTAGGCTATGGTTGACCATGATATAGGATCAGTGGATGTTTAATAAATGCCAATTCAGTTGAATTCATATTTGCTTATTAGTTCGTTTTGAGTTCTAGTTGTTAATCAGCTAGATTTAGTATTTTATTTAGATACTTTCAGATTTACAGAGTTTTGAGTTGTACTTTACTCAGCTTTATAAATGTTAACATCTTAATCACAGTACAATTATTACCACTAAAAATTTACGTTGAATCAAAACTATTAACTAAACCACATATTTTATTTTATTTCACCAGTTTTTCCATAAATGTCTTTTTTTTTCTATTCCAGGATCCAATCCAGAACATCATGCTGGGATTAATGTCATCTCTGCCTAGTCTCTTATGATCTGTGACTTTCTTATTTTCTTTCCTTTTCTTTTGTGACTTTGACTTGACATGTCAAGATTACTCATCAAACATTTTGCAGATTACCTGATATTTTTCTTGTGTTTAAACTGAGGTAATTCATTACAGGGAAAAGTGTCAGAGAGGTGGTATGTTTGACCTTTCATCTTCTCTGGGGATACATGATGTCACTGAGTGATATTACTAGCGATTTAAACTTGATCACTTATTTAATATAGTGTCTGCGGACTTTTTCTACTATAAAGTTAGGATTTTTCTTTGTAATTTATGTATACTTGGGGAAGGTAATTTAGACTATGTAAATATTCTGTTTATTCTTTTGGGCACCCACCAAAATTTCCCTTTACCAGTTACTACGATGTTGTTTTTGTAGCAAATTTCCAGTTCCCCATTCCTTCAACTTATTTTATTATTTATTTATTTATATGTTTATTTTGGTGAAAAGATTTAGATTTAGATTTAGGCTGCTGGACTTGGCTTAGATGATGTCAATTTTGTTGGAAATATCCAAAGTATCATTTTCAAAGAGACAATGGAATGTACGCCTTCTTCTCTCCATTAGGCCTGAGCAGGGTGTTGACCTTGGCCACATCAATGTCATAGAGGTTCTTCACAGCCTGTTTGATCTGGTGCTTATTGGCCTTGACATCTACGATGCACACAAGCGTGTTGCTGTCTTCTGTTTTCTTCATGGCTGACTCAGTTGTCAAAGAGAACTCGATGATGGCATGGTGGTAAATCTTGTTTCTCCTGGGGGCTTTCTTAGAATATTTGGGCTGCCTTCAGAGAGCAGTGTCTTGGGCCATGGGAAAGTATGTGATGTGCAAGTCTTTTTTTGTGACTGTGGATGCCTTTCAGCACCATTTTCTTGGCCTTCAAAGACTTTGCTTTGGCTTCAGCTTTGGGAGGAGCAAGGGTCTTCCTTCTTCACCTCCCATACTACCTTTATGAAAGGGCCTTTCAACATATTTTAAATGAAATTACTCTGTAAGGAAGAGTTGTTCTTTCTTGTGTATTTATTTAGTTAGCTAGTTATATGAATATGTACTCATTATAATTACTTTTTCTTTTCTTTTTTTTTTTTAAAGATTTTATTTATTTATTTATTTGACAGAGAGAGAGATCACAAGTAGGCAGAGAGGCAGGCAGAGAGAGAGGGAGAAGCAGGCTCTCCGCTGAGCAGAGAGCCCTATGCGGGGCTCGATCCCAGGACCCTGAGATCATGACCTGAGCCGAAGGCAGAGGCTTTAACCCACTGAGCCACCCAGGTGCCTTTGTAATTACTTTTTCTTTGGGTTATCCAACACTACCATCATTTTTTGTTGTTGTTGTTGAAATTGTTCCAGATCTGTTATGGAACCGTCATTGCCTTAGTTCCTGTACACTTTGTTCTTTGGTCATGCTTTTGTCTTTTTTTTTTTTTTCTCTCACTTCTTACATTCTGGCAGCACAATAAGCTCCAGGCTTATCTTATATTTTCCTGGACTCAGCTTCAGAAACAACTACTTCTCCAAGGAGCCTTGCCATCTTTTATGGGAGGATGATATTTGGAAACCAGAATCTGGACTACATATTCTATTTTTATGTGTGCACCGATATTTTTCTCTTGAGAATATGTCACACATATTTTTGATGCTTTTGAATTTCCAAGTCTCTGTAATTATAACTTTTCAAATGAAGACTCTGCTATAGTTGAAAATGTTTAGATTTAGGAACGATAAATCTGAGTTTATGTCTTGAAATACCATTTACTACCTTTTGACCATGTGAACATGTCTTAATCTCTTTCATCCTCAGCATCCACATCTACAAAATGACAAAGAAGTACCTGTTTGTCAAGATGAAATTAAATACTATTTACAAAATATCTTGTATCATATTGGGGATATACTAGATATTCAATCAATCAATTAATTATAAATGAGGTTTCAATAATCTATTATATCTATACACCCACGTTTATTAAACTGTTTCCTCCACCATTGGATATTACATTCATCATGATTTCTCTTTCTTTTTTTTAAAGTAATTCAGAATAAACGTTACCTTGTTTCCTTTAGTTAAATAACCAGAAGCATTGTTTTGAAGACAAACTTACAATTTTTTGTTACATATTAGTGGGAGGCATTCTAGAGTGGTCTGACAAATTTTAATTTCAATGAGTATTGCCCCTGATCATTAATGTCATCAGACCTTGCTTCTATTGGCCATTTATATCTTTTCAAGCTCCATAAATAATAGAGCTCAATAAATCAGAGGTTATTTTGTTAGGTATTTATTTCATTACTATGAACCAAGAATACTTCCTTATATCTTTGTTTACTATTTATATGCCCATCACTTTAAATATATTGAAAACCTAACTCCTATAAGTGTCTGATTTTTTTAAAAACTGTACTAGATGGAAAGTTTCCTAATTTAAAATTTATCTTTACTCCTCAATATTAAATATGCTATTACATCATAGGTAAAAACCAAATCAAACCAAACCAAACCAAACAAAAAACTCTTTGAAATACTTAACTCAGTGATTTATCAAACAAGTAAGTATTGTGTACCTGCTATTGTGATAATCACTATCCCAGTAATCTTGAAACTGTGAAATTAAATAAGGTGCAGTGTTTTCCTTACAGGACTAAACAGGTCAGGGATTCCTGGGTGACTCAGTCATTAAGTACCTGCCTTCTGCTCAGGTCATGATCCCAGGGTCCTGGGATCGAGCCCCGCATTGGGTTCCCTGCTCATTAAGAGGCTTGCTTCTCCTTCTCCCACTCCCCCTGCTTGTGTTCCCTCTCTTACCGTGTCTCTCTCTGTCAAATAAATAAAATCTTTAAAAAAAATTTAAAAAGAACAGCTCAGAAGAGGAATGAGGAGTAAAAACAAAAGTTCACAATCCATTGTTACAATACAGAGTGCGATGATAGAACAATGGAGGAAATAATCTAATTTTCTCAAGGATGTTATAAAGGAAATCTTTAGAAAGATAGGAGTTCTTGCTCTTGGCCCTTAGGAATGATTAAAGATAAGTATAAATTATTAAAATGAGAGAATGTATGTGGCATTAAGGAAAAATTATGACGAAAACCTTTTCTCGAGATAAGAATAGAGACACAGTGAAGGGCAGGGAAGCAATGGAAGATGTCAGAAGACTATTTCAATAGTTAGGGTTTGACAACATAAGGCCTCAACTGAGACAGCAGCATTGGTGATTAATGAAGAAGAGGAAATTGATTTTAAGGGTATTTGGGAACCAGAGTCAAAAATACCTAATACAATAAATATTTGAATAAAGGAAGATTGAATTTGTGTGTGATTGGTGTGATTGATGTACCGAAATCCTTTTGTCCAGAAAAAATTATATATATGAGAATAAGAATTAGGTGCAGGGACAGTGGTGAGATTACTTTAAATTGCTGGGTTTTAGAAATTTTAAGGACATTCAGAAAAATAACTGTTTTTCTTCAGTGTGCATAAAATGCTCAGATATCTAAAAAAAAGTATGAATGTGACTCTCAGTCTTCTTTTTTTTAAGATTTTATTTATTTATTTGACAGAGAGAGATCACAAGTAGGCAGAGAGGCAGGCAGAGGGAGGGGGAAGCAGGCTCCTCACTGAGCAGAGAGCCCGATGCGGGGCTCGATTCCAGGACCCTGAGAGCATGACCTGAACAGAAGGCAGAGGCTTTAACCCACTGAGCCATCCAGGCGCCCCTCAGTCTTTTTCTTCGTTATCTTAATTAGCTTGCAAAACAAATTGCTCTGTAATACCATTTGCAGTTATAAAGGAATGGGAATGAAATTCGGACTCAGTTTCAGACTCAGCTACTAGTTACCCAACAAGTAACGAGCCCAAATGCATATACAATATATAGTTGCATTTCCTTCTCTTCAGTACTTGGTTTTCTCACCGGAAGAACAGCTTATAACATCTCATTCAATTATACATTTCTATGATTCTGAAAAAAGAACATGGCACCAAAAAAGAGGCCATATTCAGCTCTTTGAAATTCATAA
>JAQQSY010007619.1:0-10350 GCA_028646535.1 Procyon lotor | reverse complement strand
TGCATAGTATTCCATTGTATATATATACCACATCTTCTTTATCCATTCATCTGTTGATGGGCATCTAGGGTCTTTCCATAGTTTGGCTATTGTGGACATTGCTGCTATAAACATTCGGGTGCACGTGCTTGTTCGGATCACATTTACCCTAAAGATACAAATGTGATCCGAACAAGCACGCATTTTCTTTACATTAGATAAGCTCCATTGCATTATTCATAAACAATGAAATATCTGAAATACATGATCAAAATTTTAAGGACAGATATTTTTATTAGTTCATTTAAAAATATATACAAAGTACCTACTAAGTGCCAAGTACATTGCCTTTAGAAGACCATGGAGAACAGCAGACTCCAAGCTTCATGGAGCATACAGTCAGTCTAGCTGAGAAAATTGGCATTGACTGAATTCCAACTGAATGCAGTCATATAAGATCCTACGGGAATTTATAATGACAAGAAACCCCAATGTCAACCGATTTAGAATACATGTGAAAAGGCACATTTTAGCCTCTACTTCGAGATGCCTCTCAAAGATTTTCAAGCTATTTTAGTCTGTGTTCTTGCAGGAACTAAAAGTGAGAGCTTTACTCAGAGACAGAATCAAAAGACATGGAGGGTATGATCAGTTGTAACGTGTGTCACAAGTAATGACTTACTTTACAAAAAATAGAGCAAACTCAAAGTCCCTCTATAATAATGCTGTTCTCATGCATGTTTATCTTGGCGTTAGGGTGAGTGGGAAGAAGTGTCTAAAGGTGGGCCATCAAGAATTTCATTGGCTCATATGAAGGTGTTGTTAATGCCAACCGTCGTGAACATCAAGGCTGAGGAAAGCAAAGCCTTTGCCTTTGCTTTTGAGTGACTTCCGTAGCATTTAATTTTTCTCTGATTTGGTGTCACATGTGATTCTTGGGCCCTTCTGTTTTCCAGAAGAGTGGGCAAGTGTTTGTCTTCCTGTCCCCGAAATACAGATGTTAAAGCTGCAACTGCCATCTTCGACTATGCGAGTCAGAATCCATAGCTCTGTGTATTAATACGCGCTCGGCTCTCCCAGGGTTATGCTGCTCCCACAACACAATTTTACAAGTAAAGAAGTGGAACTTAAGAAAGGTTGAGAGACATAGAATTAACAAAGTTAAAAAAAATAAAGGCAGAACAAACCAAAATAGTATGTAACTTTACAAATGTAAATGACCTTGTTTTAAGGACTTCTTTCTTGTCTTTGTTAAAGTATTACTGCTTTATTTTTTTTATTAGTGTGATCATGGTGGTATATTATAATATGTATATTTTTTTTTTCACTTGGGCTTGTAGAGTATACATCTTCCCATACTATTCAGGATTATATTTATCAATTGTAGTTTTGTGAGAAAGTCTGTCAGAGTATATATGTCATAGCTTACTTAATCATTGTATATTTACATTTATATAAATATATAAATTCATTTTGTTGTGTATTTCTCATTGTTTACTGTTAGAAATATACTTTTGGGACTATCTTTGTGTTTGCTACTTTCGGAATATTTATATTTCATTAGGATAGAGTCCTCGAATTGAAATTCATCTGATCAATGGATAGGATTGGTTTACAGCCTTTGATAGGCATTGTTAAGCTGCTCTCCAAAAACCTTCCATGGTTTGCAATATCATGAGTACCTTTTTTTGGAATACTATGTCTCATTATTAGGAATTAAGCTTATTTTTTTTCTTCTTTTGCTAGTCTGCTAAGTAAAAAGTGTCTCAGTTTGATTTTAATTTTCATTTCTTCACCAAAGAAGATATTTTTATGTACTTTCTTGTCTGTCTGTAAGTGTTTTAATTTTTTCTTCAAGATTTCCATAAAGTTTGCGTCTTTTTTGGCAAATATATCTCCTACTATATTATTTGTCTTTAATGTTTGTACATAATATTTTAATTTTTTCCTAATCTATCATTCCCCTTATGAGTTCTTCCTTGTTTTCAGACTTAAAATGTCAATTGGGTCCCCTCGGGAGTATTGATAAATTTTTAGGTCTAGTTTCCCTAAGTCGTATATTGTTTTATTTTGGATATTTTAATTTTTAGTCAATATAAATTAACTCTAGTATTTGAAATGAGTTATTTGCCTGAACTAATTTTCTCCCCAATTGATAAATTGTTATTCCAGCTCTCTTCACTATATGCTTTCTTTAGTCTGATTTGGTTGTGGATTTTGTCATGTGGAAGTATTAAGTTTATCAGGACCAATATTTGTGTCTTGTAAAGGGTTTTTTTTTCTTCTTGCTCAGGTGTCATACTCTGACATGCTTTGCCCATCACTGACATTGAAGAGTATTTGGCTATAATTTTAAATATATTTTTATTTCCTGATAGGCTAATTAGCACTTAGATCTCCTGATTCATGAGTAGGTAGGTATCTGTTGAGGCTCCAAGATGGCTCAGTTGGTTAAGCCTCCAAGTGTTGATTCCGGCTCAGGTCATAATCTCGAGGACAAGATACAGCCCCGCACTGGGCTCTGCCTTGGGCATTGAGCCTGCTTAAGATTCTCTCTCTCTCCCTCTCCCTCTACCCCTCCCCACCCCACTTGCACTCTCTTAAGACTAGTTATCCGTCTTTTACATTTTGTTCCTTTGCTCATTTCAATGTAGTTTTGTTTAAATGTCTCCTAAATATGTCTGATCTCAGATGTATCATGTGGGAAACTCTGAAAACCTCGCCTTATTCCTTTGATACAGCTCTTTTTCCCAGAAAAGCTACATAGCTGCATATTTGTGGGTCGCTTAACATTTGATCAATTAACCACAAGATACTGACTGAGAAACAAAGAAAAGTTTCAACAAAATGGCATGAACAGATGGCGAATTACAGAAAGAAAGCCTTCTTTTATCTATGTAGCCCACTGACCCTTATTCCTGGAATGAAATAGGGATGCTTTCAAAGATGCACTTATGCCATTGCACGGAATTATTCTGTACCGTTTATGGATGAATACAAGCCATTCAGTGCAGCCACTCTGCTGCTGTCTTAAACACAAAAGAACAATTCAAGGATAACTGACCTTGATACCCTTGTATTAGGTCCTGAACAACAAATCTGGTATTTGCAGTCCTAGTCTGAGGCATACATTTGAAAAGTAAAGCAGAAAAGCCATGTGAATATAAACTCAGTTATTAATACTACTCATATCATTAAACGTAGTCTATTTGAAAACATTCCCATGATATAAGTAGTGATTTATTTGTTTGGGGCGTAGGGATGGAAAAGTCCTCCTCCTTCTCACTAAACAATCTCATTTGAGTTTTTCATGTTCAGTAAATTCTAAGCACTGGGGAATACATTTTCCTTCCTATAACTCAATGTGGTTTGCATTAGTCCTTAATAAATATATTATGATATGCTCTATACCTCCGTTTGCAGTTTCAGAAATCATTGTGTAGCTTCCTGCCAACCACCTCCAAAATGAACAAATAGGCTATTGCACTCAAGGTGAGTAACTGTGTATCTTTTAAAATTGAATTATTATCCTTTTAAAAAATTAATCATCCTCACTTGTGCACCAACCTAGACAGAGTACTGACCTCCTCTAAGCGGTTGTGAAGGTTATTCAAAGCGGTGGTGACATTTTCCAGTCATTTTTCGAACGCATTCATTTTTGAACCAACAGAATTCTGGAGCTGCTGAAAGAGAAGCAGCTAAGGCATTACCCCAGGCAAAAACAGTGAGATTGTTAGTGGGGTTGCAGGTAAAATGACTTAGCTTGATTTTTGAGTCCCTTGGTAAAATATCCAGTTTTTTTTTTTAATAAGGTAAAGGGTGCCAGTGATATTTTAGTGTACAATACCGACATCCAATGGAGAGACAAATTTGTTTATTTTTTTAAGAGATAGAAAAGACTCATTTGTGCTGTTTCTAAGGAATTGCCCACACCGAAGAATTCATTTGATTTTTAACTCATGTAAATTCATATCTCCATATTGTCCCTTTAAAACAGTGTTACAATTATCAACATAGTTGTATACATATGTTAAAAATTTCCTGCTGTAATCTCTTTTCGTTGATTATTGGAAAGTTACTGCAGGCAAATACTTGTTTCTTAGTTCATCAGGCTATCATTATTAGGTAAATATATATCATTTGCTTATACATAATTACATTTATGACATTAAAAGGAACCTATAAAAGATGGCGTTGTTCATCTTAAAGAGAACTGGTTATTTCCCCCCCTTAATTTGGTAAAGCTGGGCTGAATCAATGTTCAGTTGATTTTCTAATATTTCATAATTAGATAAATTTTAACTATTAAAAATTATGGAAGAACCATTAGTGCTGCTGTATTAAATCACAGACTGTGTAAATGAATGTTTCTAGAAGGCCACTGATGTCATTGGAAACCAGAACCTCCCACGCCTGTGGTTTTCCTGTCAGCAGGTAGCTATGTGGATGCTGCCCAACAGGGATGAGTGGATTCTTATTCAAATTCATATAAGCTTAGTAGTTACACTGAGAGTTCAAGAGCCACACTAAAAACAAAAACAAAAACAAAACAACTTGAAAAGAGATCCCTGATGAACATCTTTATGTGTGTGCACATTCAGCATATCTCCTCATTCTTTTGATAATAGAACCTCTCTTTGCTGTGGTGTTCCACATAGTTTGGGGGGGAAAATCCTTCCCCCCAGTGACAGAGATGTGCACATGAGCCAGGCTTGGCAGTTTGAGAACCTGTCTCCTGCCAGTAGTGAATAATTCAGGGATAAGCACAAGAACCCAGAGGGAGCTATCTTTTCAGACTGCCAGGATTGCTAACCTTGGCAGATAGGAGCTTTAAAGACTGGCTGGATCGCTGGATCCAGTTGTACCTGAACCAGTGATTGGATTTTTTTAGTTGTATGAGTTAATCCACTCATTCGTATGCCCAAGTTAGTTTAATAGAAGCTTTGCTTATAACAAAAAGAATGCAGCGAACCACATATTGATGAGATTTTTGAAATAAATCTTCTTTGCGGTCGTGGGTTAACTCTACCAGAACATATTTCATTTCACTAGGAATTCCCTTTGGGGACAATATGAAATTTGCTGTTATCCATGCAGAAAAAAAGATGGTATTAATAAAAAGTCAAAAAGCACTAAATTAGTTGTGAAGACATTCGAGTGGAATCTACTAGTAATTTTCTTGCTAATCAACTCAGTTATCTTAAACAAATCACACTTCTTATGTTTTTGTTTTACTTAGATGCTTTATGCAGGAGTTGACTGTCGTAACATACTGGGTGCCTGTCCCCACTGGTATTCAGATGGCATGCACAGACGTCTGATCATTTCCTGCACAAAACCAACTGGGAAAAACACAAGAACAAAAGAAACAAGAAAGAAAACACTAACAAACACAAAATCGAACACAAAATATGTGTATGATATTCTAATACCCTAGGTAATCTGTTTCAGTGTTCTTTTTTCATAAACATCTCAACCAAAAGGAGTTTATTCCTATTTTCTTATGTCTACCTTTTGCTTTTCATACAATGTTTTGGGTGCTGTGAAATTCAGTGATGTGAATTTTGCCCATTTCCCTTATAATTCTGTTCTGGAAAGTTTAATGAAAAATAAAAGAGATCAAGACAGTGGAAAAGTGTAAGGAAAGTCAAATTATGGAATTTTCTCATTCATTTATTCAACAACTACATTTGGCGTATACTTACTGAATCCCTACTATGCTAAGTGCTTTGCAGGAGTATTTTTTCTATTTTTTTTTGTTACACCGATGCGGGGTTATTTGAGACAGGAACAGAGGAAGGAGGTAGAGTGGTTTTAAGCATAATTTTAATAAGCACATTTCCCCCCATAATATTGGGTCTCTCCGTATACACATTTGAATTGAGCAAGACATGGGTGGAGCAGAGGAATGCTAAAAGGCACAAGGTGCTTTCAGGTTATCTTTGATATTTGCTGCTGTTTGAAAACGGCTGAGGGAGAGCTTCTCTTTTCCCTGCCACAGAAGGTCGCTAACTTATACTTATTTTATCTGTTCAACCTCTCGGGAAACTAGATATTCTGGCTAGCATCTGCCCTCGACAAAGATCAGGTGGAAGAACGTCTAACCAGATTAGTGAGTTAATGAGAAAAATGAAAATTGTAAGTGTTCACTCAGAGTCTGATTAAATGTAAAAGTGTATATGTTTACTTTATAACTTAGTTATAAATAATCCTACGGAAGATCCCAACTTGGTGGCTATATCCGGGAAGGACGAGAGAGAAAGAGACATGCCATCCATATTTGAACTTGGTCAGTAAAGCACTGAAGCTCAGATACAAATTCACGCAAGAGAGGTTTATTTTTCTCAGTATAACATACCAATACCGATCGCCAGATTCTTAGCTAGTCTCTGATGGCTCACTACATAGTAATTGAGCTGAAATGGTAAGGTGAGGCTAAGGTGTGTTTTGGAGCGTAGGAAAGGTGGTTCTGTAATGACTATGAAGGTTTTTCATGTTGTTTTGTTTCTGTCACTATTTGATATAACTCTGAACACAGTCCACCCCAGTTTTTAAAAGGCAGCTCTTTATTTCACCAGAATGATGAATCCATTAAGATTTTGAATCAGAAATGTGTGCTAGTTTCTTGCTTAATACAAATACAAATATCTCAGGCCAATATTCTGTAAGAACTGTAAGCTGTATTTATGCACTGCTATTCTAGGCCTAACCACTGTCAACTGTACTTCTTTGTCGCCAAACATTTCCGGAGTAATCTAAGACTGTGGCTTTCGCTAATGTTTTCTCAGTCTTAAATTTGTGGACAGAGATTATTGAGGACTACACTGCACTGATTAACATCAAATGGTTAACAATGTATAAAGATTTATACTGTAATAGTGCCAAGAGAATCAAAGTCAATAGGAATGGGTTATTGATGCAGTAGATAATGCCTTCCAGAGGAAGGAAATAGAGACATGTTCAGGTCACTCTTTCTTCCCCCATTTTAACATAGTCCATAAATAGCTTGTATCTGTAGATGAATAATCCCTGCTACAGACAATTGTACGATAAGCGTCCTTATCAATGATAAGCTTATCTTATATATGGAAATTAAGTAGTATTATTTCCAAGATCTGACATAAGGTTTTTTTTTTTTTTATGGTACCTATGCATTTTTTTTACTTTTTTTAAAATTTCTTTTCAGACTTTTATTTAAATTTTAGCTAGTTAACATTGTATAATATTGGTTTCAGGAGTAGAGTTTAGTGATTCATCAGTTATAATAGTGGTTTTAATAGAAACTAGCTCCAACAACTATTTCCTGGCAGAAAAAAAAAAAGCTGCAAACAAATACTCTAAAATGAAGTAAAATAGCAAAACATTTGGCTTACTTAACATATATTATAGTATATATACATATACATACACACACACATACATACACGCATGTATATAGGCTCATCTTGTGCTCTGTGTGCTTTATTGGACATTTTTATATGGTTTAAGGGGCCATTGGTAGTACCCGATAAACATGTTCTGAGCTAAAATTGTTCAGTCATGCTCTATGAATTGTGAAGGCTTGTTTGTCCAGTTGTTGCTGTATGAGCCCAGAATTGCTATCTGATGATAATCATTGTCTTCCCCGTTGATGGGTATTCCCTGGCTCACCTTGGAGAAGAGGAGAGGAGTCCCTCTAGTCGAGCACGTGCCCTTTTCAGGATTCTTCATTTTTACAAGAGGAGGTCCGCTCCCTCCCAGCGCAATTGCCTACTGAAGCGAACAGCACTGCACTTAACTCCCACAGTAAAGCAACTGCACTCAAGGTCCTTTCCAAGAGTATAATTGACCTGACTGTCTTTCAGTAGGATTCAAAAGCTTGGCTGAGATAAATAATAGTCATAAAGGACTGCGTAAAGATGATATTATCCATCCATTCATCTAGATATGTATTTCCAAGTAGCAGGCTACTTTTGTCAAATGGGATTTTACATGCTGCCTGATAAATAAAATGGATTAAAAGAAGAGTCTACTCCATGAGAGACTCCTTTGACCAAGGTGAAACCCTGATATCTTCCAAGGAATTCATGGCTCTGCAATGAAAAATTTGAAAACCGTTGCTCCAATCTGGGCTTGCGAGCTCAAATGTCCTTAGGGGCTCTCTCAGGTAAATGTAAATGATGCTGTGTCTTAGACACTTGGAAAGTAGTGAGGGATATGATTTTATATATATATATATATAATACATAAAAATATATATGATTTTATATATATTTGATTTAAAATAAAAATATATAAAAGATATATTTATATATAATATATCAAAAATATATATAAAATATATATATTTGATAAAATATATATGATTTTCTATATATATAAAATATGAAATGAAAATCATATTTGAATGAATCCTTTAAGGAAATATATATATTTTTGGTGTTTGTGTATGTGTACACTTTGGAGGAAAACTGACAAAACTGTAATCTAGAATCATTATTTAATCTCTCTGAGGAACTGCTCCCATTTTTAAAAACAGGAATAGTATTATTTAACAAATAAGTTTGTTGGGTATTTAAATGAGACCATGCATATGAAATACTTATCAGAGTGCCTGGCACATAATCAGCACTCTACAACTGTTACATAGTAATGCTTATACCATAGCTAGAAGAATATATCCCAAGAGGAGAGCTAATGAAAAGAATCAATTATGTTTTGGGAATTGATAGCTTTATTTTTCACTCTATAACTCCACTCTTTATTTGCAGAGCTATTGTGAAATAAATTACATACATCATTACATTTCATCTCTAAGTACTTCTAATGTACATCTTTGCAAAAACAGCACTCACACACCTAAGATAACATTACCACAACTGAAAATAAAGATTCCCTCATGTCATCCAATACTCAGCCCACTGTCAAATTTGGCTATTTGGCCCCTAAAAGTCTTTTACGGTATGTTTGCTCAGTGAACAATTTTAAATGGGAAAGAATTTACCAGGTTGCTTACTATATAATCTAAACATCGTTTGGCCATTTCTAAGCAATTAATTTTATACGAGTTGGCCAGTAGAACAGGACAAATGTTAGGCAAATGGAAAGGGCAAGGAAAAGACCTGGCTTGAACAGTGTGTTACGTCTGAGTGGACAGCCAGGGCATGCTGTTCATGGCAATTGGTGTTTTTTCAGTTGGACTCCAATGTCACAGGATAGAGTCATGCTATTCATGCTACTCATTTCGGCAAGTAATATAGTGATGAACAGTAACACAAACCTGAAAATTGTCGATATAGAACAGAGAATTTACTACTGTTTCCATAGAAAGAAACTGGTCTGATAGATTATGCATATAATCATGCCACTGGATGATTTTGTCTTTCATTTCATGAAGTTCCAGTGTGAATATATCCAGTTTGTGAACGCATTCAAACAAACAGAATATTTCCTATGAGGGCAAAAATCGAGAAGCACAGAAAGCAAAGAAGTTCCTTTAAAAAAGTTAGTTTACTGATATTTTCTGTGGAATTGATTGAATCATAAACTGAAAAAGTTTCATATAAACTGAAAAAGTTTATATGAAAGATACATTGATGAAAAGGGAAGGAGTTTTGGTAAAGTCAACATGGTTCAAAATTTAGATGCTCTGATAGAAAATTGGTACAGCAAAAGGTTATTCTCTGCTTTTCAAATGCAAGTGCTAATTACTTTGATTTTTTAAGCTGTTGATGTATATTTCCACAACTTAACAGTTTTGTGCTTTGCCAGAGACTCACGGCAATCAGAGAAAAGCTAAACAAGAATGACATTGAGCAATTCTTTTTCCTTATTGTAACCGTCCCTCAAAACAATGTACTACTTAAAATTTAACTATGAGAAATTGTATTAGCCAGACAAGCATGCCTAAATGTTACCTTAAGAAAAACATGCATTAGGGGCCCCTTGGGTGGCTCAGTGGGTTAAAGCCTCTGCCTTCGGCTTAGGTTGTGATCTCAGGGTCCTGGGATGGAGCCCCGCATCGGGCTCTCTGCTCAGCAGGGAGACTGCTTCCCTCTCTCTCTCTGCCTGTCTCTCTCCTTACTTGTGATCTCTCTCTCTGTGTCAAATAAACAAACAAACAAATAAATAAATAATTAATAAATCTTTAAAACAACAACAACAACAACATGCATTAGCAACAGGTCTCTGGGGGAGAGGATGATTTACGTCTTGGAAGCCGAGCAGCCAGGAACGCCTGGCCCACTCAGGGTGGAACGCCGCCTGCTTCATTTTTGATGTAATCTCCCCTGCCTCAGAGACAGCCCACCATTAATTAAGACTATCCTCTTAATTGTGCTTGCTCAACTATAAATTCTGTACTGCCTGACCATATATAAACTACTCTCCTTA
>JAQQSY010007618.1:0-10351 GCA_028646535.1 Procyon lotor | reverse complement strand
AACAAGTCCATTTTTTGCAGATGTTCTGGGCTCGCTCACTTTAAGAGCGCGGACTCAGCGGCAGTCGGGGTGCTAGACCAAGCCTACCTGCCCGGCGTCCGAATCTCCCGCGGCCTTCCTGCCCTGGTGCCTGGGCCTCATCAGTTTATGTCACTGAACTTAGGGTTGTGGCCCCATTCAGCCTCCTGGACGTCGGTCACTGTTAAAACCCACGCTGATGCGCCGCCATCCAACGCAATGAGGCTCGACGGGGCCACGTCCTCGTGCCGCATGCTCCCACCTCCTCTGCCCTAGGGACTCCCTCCTGCTAGAAACGTTCTGTCCCACGACCCCCAGTGGACGGGTCAGGGGAACAGGCCAGATGCACCTGAAGCAGGCACCGTCTGCGCTGCTGAGCCGGAAGGCAGACCTGAGAAAGACCCCGGGTGCAGAGGCCGACAGAGACGGAAACCCGAATCGAGGTGCTCAGGGCATGGGAAAGTTCCGGCGCACACTGAACAATCCTGTCCCCCCATAGGGTTCCCACCTCTCCTTTTATGTCCTTCATCATTTTGAGCATCCTCTCACCCCAACATCCCTCCCCACCCCCAACCACGCCCGGGCGTCAAACCTATGTGCTGTCCCTGCCGTTTCCCCACATGGCCCTGCTTTCCCACGGAGCTTGTGTGCAGCCGTGGGGTGGCCGTCCTCCGCGGGTACGCGGGGAGCCCTGGCCCCAGGAGGTGTCCCCCATAAGCAGACCTCCTCCACTCTCCCTCCTGCCATGGCCCCAGACTCCCACTACCGCTAGACTCCGTTCAGGAAGAAACTTGCCCCCGCCACCCGGGCGACATACACGTCAACCCCTTCACAGCCACGATGCGTCCCGGCAGCTCCCCGTCTTCAGGAAAGACCCCCACCCCAGGCCTAGGGCCACGAGCTTCCGACAAGTCTGCATCTTTCCACGGCCGGTACGTGGGCCTTTCCTAGTCCTCTCCTCGGTCCGGTCACAACGCGCCCAAACACTCGCGGCCCCGAGGCCAGGCGAGCATGAGAGGCCTGAGGGGCCGCGGGCAAACAGGTGTCATCAGGATGGTCATGCCAAGAGAGAGACCGTCCCCGGAACCCGAGACAGTTCCTTTCTTGCAAGCCCAGCTATTGCCTTAGCTGTAAAAGCCATGCAGTCCCGCACCCCGTGCCTGGGACAGGGTCGACTTGGGCTCCACCCCCGGCGTCCACGGCTAATACAAATGCTTCACAGGTCAGGGAGTCGTCCGCATGTGCTCCGGGCCCGGGCCTCCCTCCCCCGGAAGGAAGGAAGGAAGGAAGGGTGCTCAGTGAGACCTCAGTCAGAATCCCTGTCCCCGCGGCCCCCCCGCACACTTGTCGTGCGGCCCACAAGACACCCTGGCCTGTCGCCGGCACGACGTGTGCGGGGGCCGTCCGGGAATGCAGCCCGCACCTGCCTGTCCCCAAACTAGGCTCCACTAGGTTTTACTAAGTAGGGTGTGAGGCCCCCCGGGGGCTTGAGCTCATCACCCTGAGACCAAGACCCGAGCCGAGATGGAGGCGGATGCTGGAACGCCAGAGCCAGAAAGGCCCTGATTCTAGGTGTTTATAACCAACTGTAGCAAGATGGACAAAACCCTAACCCTTCTGAAATATGAGAAAGTCACATCTATTTAAGACTGTACCCAAATACTTGCAAAGTCCCGTTTCTTCATGAGATAAAAATGCAGGTTAAGTACAAGCACATCATCTTGGTCTAGCGCTACCGTCCTGCTGGGGTCAAGGACTCCGCGTGCTACTCCCCGGCCATTCACGCCTCTGGACCCGCGTGCGTGGGCGCTCCCGGGGCGTGCGGTACTCACCGTCCAGCTTCATCTGCTCGGGGCAGTAGTAGTGGACCACGGCCAAGAGCGCGGCCGCGTCACTGCCATCCCGCATCAGGTCCTCCAACAACGGGAAGTAGGGCGGCTGCCTCGCGGAAAGGTGCTCCCGGCGATAGCGCACCTGCAGTCGACAGAAGGGGAACCGTCCACATGTGCTGCGCCCCCACGGCCGTGTCACAGCCGCCGCGATGCCCGCGGGATGACGTGGAGAGCAATGGCGAGCATATGGGAAAAGTTCAGATGTCTGGATGACGTGCTCCGCCTTGAACACACATGCCGAGATCCAGGGGACGAGTGTCCCGGCCACCCTGGGGGACAGCAGCGAGCCGCTGACGGCGCGGGGCTGTGCCCTCTACAGGGGGCGCGAGAGAGGAGGGAGAGTGCGCGGCCACACTCCCGAAAGCCGCCCGCTCAGAACGGATGAGAAACAAGTTAAATGGTGAACAAGCTAAGGCTCGGAAGACCCGCCTTACTGCTCCTTCGCTCAGTGTTATCAGTCCCAACAGCAGCCGCTAAAAACGGTGCAAACATTAATGTACGGTTTGAGAATGCCACAAACCAGATTAGACAAAACTTCGTAGCCTATGTGGATCGGGCGCTCTGATAACTGCAACAGAGCATCAGGAGACCGAATGCACACAGGCGCCATCTGAGACAAGTGGCTTTTCACGGTCTCCGTCCTGCCCTCGGAGGAGAGGCGGTGCACGGTGTCCCGGCGTGGCCCCCACCACGGACGACAGGTGACCAGTGTGCAGGCACACAAGCCGCCGAGGGGAGGCGAGTCCACGCTGGCGCCCGTGCCCAGGGTCCCGCCGTGCACCCGCTGTTCCTTCTGCCGTAACATTCACCATTCAGCCGCCTCTCCTCCAGGGGAAGAAAATACACGAGACCAACGGGGGGAAGGAAAGCAGCGGTCCATACTAACGACTGCGGATTTCTGAGACTCGTGCAGAAGGATTCCGCCCGAAGAAAAAACCATCTCTCGGCGATCGAGAATTTAAAGCTGTCTGAATGAATACACAGAGCAGAATCATCAATACTGCTACGTGGCGGGCCACACCCCAACACACTCTTCCCAAGCGGGAACAGGGTTCCCCCGTGTCCCCGACGTGGGTGTTGACACACTCTAACTTGTTTCTCAGGGCCCGCGCGGCGGCTCCGGCGGGCGGCAGGCACACGGCCCGGGCTCGGGGCGGCGGCGTGCAGAGCAGAGCGCATGCGCCGGCGGCTCCCACACACAGACAGCGCGCACGGTGACCGTGGACCACAGCATGCAGCCAAGCAAACGGCGCGTCCGCGGGAGATGGATGGTCGGGCTTGAGATCAGGGCCAACAACTCAACGTCAGGGTCCGGAGGCCTCGTCTCACTACCTTTCAGCCAGGCCTCTAAGCCTCCAGGCTGCACAGCACCGGGGCCGCACGGCTAAGCCTGCGGGGCCTGCGCACGCCGTCCGGGCTCGACCGCACGAGCCCGTCTGCCGGGCACTGGAGTGGCGGCCCCGGCGGGCAGCCCCTGCACGGGGGCCTCCAGGGCCACGGCTCTTGACCGCGGCCTTCAGACCGCGCGAGACCCTCAGACTCGCCTTCCTACGGGGCAGCTCTGTTCTGGACGCTGTTCTCACCAACGTGACTTAGCACCTAGCTCTCCGGCCTTCAAGTGAAGAGACACGTAAGTAACAAGCCGGTCCTCTTCTTCGTTACAAACACATCTCAAAGAAAGCAAAATTATCCCCCAAGGTGGCCCCCAAGCAGAATACAGCACACGGACCCCGCTGACCAGCTTACAGCCACGGTATTTCCCTTACGACAAAATTCTCAGGACTGTCTGGTCTGAATAATTAGACTAAGGGAAGAGGCCATTAAGAGTGTGCAGAAAGCTCTGTGTTCCCCAACCCCATTGTGAATGCACCACGGGGAGGGCCGTGTATTTGTCCACAGGAATGGGGCAACAAACGAGCCAAGGGGACACAGCTAACACTGTAGATCCAAATCATTGCTTTTTAACTTTCTTTTTAAGGGAAAATTCACATTTACTGTGAAGTTGGATTCCAGAAATCCTGTATCCCTGCTGCCCTAATTCAGACCCTTGTCTGGCTGTCCCGTTCCCCACCCCAGAGGGGGTGAGGTGGGAGGGGAGCAGGGGTGCTCCGCACACCCCGCAAGATGGCTCTAGAGGGACGTCCCCTCTGCCCCACGAGCGGCCTTCCACAAGGCCAGCCGCCCGCACCCAGCCCGTGACCCCTGCTACACTTGCTGGGAGATGTCACGCTCAATCTCACCACCAGGGAAGGTAACATCTTGACAAAATGTCAAGAGTAACTTGGCAATGAGACTCTTCCATCCCGTACCTGTCGGACTAGACACGGACCCTCTCATCCACGTTTATGTTCGTCACATACAGAAGTTAACTAAATGTCCGCAGGAAGAGACACCAGACTCCACCTGTCAGATCACCTAAGAGACTGGGCAGAACCAGGCGGGGTGTGGCCTACAAACAGCCCACGGACCCAGAACAGGCTTACGGCTTGCGCTGGCAAAGAGCAGTACCAATCCCAGGGAGGACCTTTCCACAGCACAACCAAGTTGGGTGTGAGCCGCTAACAGTAAGCTGTGCAATGGAAGCGAGTGACTACGACACGATGGCCGACCGGGTGCAGCTGGCGCGCGCGTGGCGCTCACTTACGGGCACTAACTTCCAGTACCACTTGGAGGGGGGCTGCGCGGGAGGCAGGGGAAGAAGCAGGAGAGAGTGTCAGCACACAGGCCCCGGAGGGAGCACACCAGACACACGGTCACACAACATTCACGGGAGAGCCGGACGCCCTCGCCCACCACGCGACGCGGGCGGAAGGTCACGGCCACCTCCGCCAACACCAGCCTCTGCGGGAGCGAGGGACACCCCGCAAACTTGGCACGGGCTGGGCACCACGGGCGACAGACACCGACTGCCACTCGGAGAGGCGCTGCGGGCGTTGTCTGTGCCCATGTGAAGAACAACGAGGCTCGCAAGAGTGTGGCCCGGAGTGTGGTGCCCACGGCATCCCCAGAGTCCAGGAGCAAATGGAGGTGGCCGGGGACGCCGAGACCACAGACGGGACTGGGCCACATCGTGTGTGCATTTAAGGGATGTGGGTTCAATCACACGCCTGCTTAGCAAAAAAATACTATCACAGGGGAAGGCGAGGACAGAAACGAGCAGAATGGGTAACGCAGCTTCCGTGTCATCTCGTGGGACATATAACATTATCTGCCTGGGTTCCAGGCAGGGTTTTAGAGATGCACCTCCAGCCACGCTTGACCTCATGGGCAAGAGAAGGGATTCTCAAGGGCACCTCTGACAGCAGGCAACGTTCTCCTCAGTTGGTGAGATCTGGAAGCTAGTTCCCAGGTAACGCTGTACGCCCCATCCTTGAGTTTCCCACCCCTCCCAACATCTCCCCCTCCCCGCGTGAACTACAAGATCACCCCCTCAGCCGGGGAGAAATGAGGAGCGGGCCGTCTCGCCTGCCACCGAGGCGCGTGGAGCTGGTCCACGGGGAGACCTCGGGGCCTCGCTCCTCTCTGAGGGGAGGGGGCGGGGGTGCTAAAACAGAATAAGCTAGTGATCGCAGACACAATTCTTTATACCCGGGGGCAACATTAACTAGATGCATTGCAGAAGAGTTAAATTTACCCTTTACCTTTTGATGAGCCGGACTTTCCAATAACTGCTGTTTTAACTTAACTTCTTTCTCCGTTATCTCTCTCATTTTAAGGTTTACCTGAAGCACAAGAAAAATGCATTAAAAGGGTAAAGGCTCTGGTATCGGCACGCGGAATCCTCACGCCTCCACCCACACGCCCCATCTCGCTTGTCTGCGTCCGTCACATGCAGGGATCACTGGGGCCGATCCCACGTGCGCAGGCGTATGCGGGTCCCGCGAGACTGCTGCTCGGCGTGGGGACCAATCTGGCCCAGCACCCCCAAAACGCTCCGGGCCTCTCCCCACCAGAGTGATGCTCGTCACCGCAGCACGGGGTCCCCGCGGCATGGGGTCACGGCGCCGCCTCGCTGAATGGCCGGGGTGCGCAGTCGGTGCGAGCTGTCACCACCGGCAACGCCACCTCCGAGACCCCTGTGGCTGGGACGGTCTGCTGCCATGCCCAGCGGGTGGCTCCCACGTTCCCTGCCGGGTCACACGTGACGCCAGACCAACCTCATCATAAAAGGTAACTGTGTCCACCCCATAATCAACTAATGAAAATTCTCAGAAACTATTCTCTCCTGAATGAATAACCCAAAGATGAAATCAAAACCACATAAAATAATACCACAGAGGGGTGTCTGGGTGGCTCAGTCAGCTGAGCTTCTGACTCTCGGGTTCGGCTGAGGTCGTGACCTCGGGGTCCCGGGATTGAGCCCCGAGTTGGGCTCCGGGCTCAGCGGGGAGTCTGCTCGAAGGTTCCCTCTCTCTCCCCCTCAGTCCCCCATCCTACTCCCTGCATGCCCACGCACACTCTCTCTCAAAATAAATAAATGTTTAAAAAATAAATAAAATCATGGAGAAAAATACTCATCAATGCTTCAAGGGATATGGTTAAAGCTATAATCAGATGAAAGAACACAAAACTGAATGTTTTATTAAACAAGAATACAGACAGAGCATCTGGGTGGCTCGGTTGGTTAAGCATCTGCCTTTGGCTCAAGTCATGAGCCTGGAGTCCCAGGATTGAGCCCCCTACTCAGTGGGGAGTCTGCTTCTCCCTCTGCTCCCCACCCCATTCATGTTCTCTCTCTCCCCCCCCAACTCTCTCAAATAAATAAATCTTAAAATATAAACAAGAATACAGATAAATTGGGGCGCCTGGGTGGCGCAGTAGGTTAGAGCCTCTGCCTTCGGCTCAGGTCATGATCTCAGGGTCCTGGGATCGAGCCCCGCATTGGGGTCTCTGCTCAGCGGGGAGCCTGCTTCCCCCTCTCTCTCTGCCTGTCTCTCTGCCTACTTGTGATCTCTTTCTCTCTGTCAAATAAATAAATAAAATCTTAAAAAAAAAATACAGATAAATTAACTCATGCAAATTAAGAAAGTAGAAAATTTGTTTTAAAAAGAAAAAATATCAGAAGAAAAATCAATATAGATAAGTTTTAGGATAAGTTAATCAGAATAGACGGATGGATGGATAAGTAACAGCAAATACCATAAGATGTTAACTGTAAAATACATGGGTGTTCACTGTATGATACATTTCTTCATGTTTACAATTTTTCATAATAAAAAATACTCTGGAAAATGTGTTTCTCTTTCACTAGATAGCTTTCTAATATGGGAAAATTTTTCCAATTAGATTGATGGTGGCATTAATGAATGTAATTTTTTTTAAGATTTCATTTACTTATGTGAAAGAGAGAGAGCACAAGCAGGCGGAGGGGCAGAGGGAGAGGGAGAAGCAGGCTCCCCTGCTGAGGAGGGAGCCCAACATGTGACTCGATCCCAGGACCTTGAGATCATGACCTGAGCTGAACTGAAGGCAGATGCTTACCTGACCGAGCCCCCCAGGTGCCCCCAATGAGTGTAATTTTTGACCGTGTTCATGAAATGTGGCTGCACTAGCGAGATCTCCGCAGCTCCCCAGGACACCAGGTTCCAAACAGCCGATGTCTGAGGTCACAGTCGTGGGGAGTAGCAGGGCCGGGAAGGACACAAGAATCCTATGTGGACTTTAATACAACCAGAGACAAAAGTGTCTCACCCAGTATCTGGAACATATAAAAGAATCCTTAAAACAATAAAAAGACAAAAAATCTGATTTCAAAGTGGGCAAAGGATCTGAAGACACATCTCTCCAGAGAAGACCTACGAGTGTCCAACACACACACAGAAATGAGAAGGGGCTCCTGCCACTGGGGAGATTCGGACTCGAGCCTCGTGACACCACTTCACACCCCCGAGAATGGCTAAATGGAAAACTCAGAAGCCAAGTGCCAGCGAGGACATGGGCCACAGACACTGCCCAGATGGAAGCTGGTGACGCCGCCCTTCAAGGGGGTAAGCACAAGCTTCCGCACCACCCCGCGATCCCGTCCCTAAACACCCACGGGACACAACACGCACTCGCACAAAATCCGTACACGCGTGACCACGGCAGCACCAACCCCACGTCCCCCGGCTGAGAGGCACACAGGCAGTGTGGCTCGCTGACACAAGGGAGGCTTCGAGTGAGCCACGACACGGGTGACAGGGGAACACGGGGTGCCGAGTGAAGGCAGTGGGATCCAGGAGGCTGCGGAGCGTAGGCTCCTGCTGCTGTGAAATCCCACGGTCGGCAAACCCACAGAGGCGGGAGGCAGGTCCGCGGCGGTGAGGGGCCGGGCAGGGACAGGCAGTGAGTGCTGCTGGGGCCTTTCTGGACGCGATCAGACTGCTTGGAATTGCTGAGGACAGCCTTACAACCGTGTGGGTACAGCAAAAACCATCAAACTGTAGACTTTAAAATAGTTTCCTAATGTGAAATTTATCTCGAGTTTTTTAAAATTTGATAATAGTTTCAAATCTCATCATGTGCTTTACGTTTGAGAAACGACGACTCGTGAAGTTCTGGTGTAGAACCAAGAGATGTGCATGCGGACCTGCCGGGAAGACGACGGAGCAGCAAGGTCCTCAGCTCCCCTCGTCCCATGGACACACCCAGCTGTCGTCCACATCGGTGCAAATAACCAGAAAACGGCCCAAAGACTAGCAGCCCAGAGTGTCACAGCTCACGGTAGAGAAGGGCCGCATCGCCAGTGAAGAGAGGATGGCATTCCGCGGAACTGTCATCTCAAACCCAACCAACTGCATCTTCCCTCGTCCACGCAGTCAGACTTCGATGCCAGCGCACTCTAGCCAAGGACACGCAAAACAGGGGAGAGGATCCAGCTTGTCTTCCAAGAGGCCAGACGTTAAAGAAATGTACAAAGTGGGGCGCCTGGGTGCCTCAGTGGGTTGGGCCTCTGCCTTCGGCTCAGGTCATGATCTCAGGGTCCTGGGATCGAGCCCTGCATCGGGCTCTCTGCTCAGTGGGGAGCCTGCTTCCCCCCCCTCTCTGCCTGCCTCTCTGCCTATTGTGATCTCTCTCTCTCTCTCTCTGTCAAATAAATAAATAAAATCTTTAAAAAAAAAGAAAGAAAGAAATGTACAAAGAAATGCCACTTTTTCTTCCAGAAAATAGTTATTTTTCATAAAAAGTATATTATTTATATTAGTTAACGTGAAATTAGTTTATTGTTATTTTTAAGCAAATCAATAAAATTTTTAAATTTTGTTCTCAATATCTACATAGTAATTAGCGATAGATTGGTATTTTTAATTCCTTAAAATATACAGTAATTTTTAAGAGTGTAATGGAGACCTAAGACCAAAAGTTTGAGAGCTCTTTATCTACACAAAGGAATGAAAAGCAACGAAAATGGAGAAACTCTGTGAACAGATATTCCCCATTTTCAATTACTTCAAAGATATCTGGGGACATCTCGGTGGCTCAGTCAACTAAGCATCCAGCTCTTGACTTCGGCTCAGGTCATGATCTCAGGATCCCGACAGGGAGAGTCTGCTTGGGATTCTCTCCGTCCCTCTCTCCCTCTGACACTCCCCACCCTGCTCACACGCACACTCACGGTCTCTCTCATAAATTAATCTTTTAAAAAATGATTTTAAAAAAGAAGCTATTTAACTGTTGAAAGCAAGTAATATGTGCAAAATTACACTAAAGTGAATGACAGCAGCATCATGGAGGTCAGGAAGGAAAAAGACATTTCTGACATCATTGGTGAAATGGTATCACTCTAGCTGAAGTCTAATTGTAAAGACCTACAGATGTATATTGTAAACCCTAAACTAGCTCCAAAAACTACTGGATAAAATGAAGAAATACTCAGTCTAATATAAGCCATAAAAAAAAAGAAAAAGGAAAAAATTAGACAAATAGAAAGCAGATATCAAGCCTAGACATCGCAATAGTCACATTATATGTAATTGGTCTAAACACTTCAATGATAAGGCAGATTCCCATTTTAGAGAGAAAAACAACACGAGAGGTGTGCCTGGTTGGCTCAGTGGTGGAGCCTGGACTCTTGATCCTGGGGGGTTGTGTGCTCGAGCCCCGTGTTGGGTGTAGAGATTACTGAAAACTAAAGTCTTTAAAAAAAAAAAGACAAGGGGAGCCCGGGTGGCTCAGTCGTTAAGCGTCTGCCTTCGGCTCAGGCCATGATCCCGGGGTCCTGGGATCGAGCCCCGCATCTGGCTCTCTGCTCAGCAAGAAGCCTGCTTCTCCCACTACCATTCCCTCTGCTTGTGTTCCCTCTCTCGCTGCATTTCTCTGTCAAATAAAATGTTTAAAAAAAAAAAGAGAGACAAGAGAGTAAAAAGGTAGAGATAAGAAGAAGGGAAAGGGTGCAGCACAGGTACACTGGTGGTTAGAAAACCAGGGCAGCTGTGCTACAGGGAATGCAGGCGGCCCTGGGG
>JAQQSY010007617.1:0-10352 GCA_028646535.1 Procyon lotor | reverse complement strand
TGGGTTTTTCATAGATGGCTTTGATGATATTGAGGTATGTACCCTCGATCCCTACACTTTAAGGAGTTTTGATCAAGAAGGGAGGCTGTACGTTGTCAAATGCTTTTTCAGCATCAATTGAGAGTATCATATGGTTCTTGTTCTTTCTTTTATTAATGTATTGTATCACATTGATTGGTTTGTGGATGTTGAACCAAACTTACAGCCCAGGAATAAATCCCACTTGGTCGTGGTGAATAATCCTTTTAATGTACTGTTGGATACTATGGGATAGTATTTTGGTGAGGATTTTTGCATCTGTGTTCATCAAGGATATTTGTCTGTAATTCTCCTTTTTGATGGGGTCTTTGTCTGGTTTTGGGATCAAGGTAATGCTGGCCTCATAAAATGAGTTTGGAAGTTTCCCTTCCATTTCTTTTTTTGGAACAGTTTCAGGAGAATAGGTATTAATTCTTCTTTAAATATTTGGTAGAATTCCCCTGAGAAGCCATCTGGCCTTGGGCTCTTGTTTATGAGGAGATTTTTGATGACTGCTTCAATCTCCTTACTGGTTTTTGGTCTGTTTAGGTTTTCTATTTCTTCCTGGTTCAGTTTTGGTAGTTTATATATCTCTAGGAATGCATCCATTTCTTCCAAATTGTCAAATTTGCTGGTGTGTAGTTGCTCATATGTTCTTATAATTGTTTGTATTTTCTTTGTGTTGGTTGTGATTTCTCCTCTTTTGTTCATGATTTTATTAATTTGGGTCCTTTCTCTTTTCTTTTTGGTAAGTCTGGCCAGAGGTTTATCAGTCTTATTAATTCTTTCAAAGAACCAGCTCATAGTTTTGTTGATTTGTTCCGCTGTTCTTTTGGTTTCTATTTCATTGATTTCTGCTCTGCTCTTTATTATTTCCCTTTGGGTTTAGGCTTTCTTTGCTGTTCTCTCTCCAACTTCTTTAGGTGTGGGTTAGGTTATGTACTTCAGACCTTTCTTGTTTCTTGAGAAAGGCTTGTATCATTATATCCTTTCTTCTCAGGACCGCCTTTGCTGTGTCCCAAAGATTTCAAACAGTTGTGTTTTCATTTTCATTTGTTTCCATGAATTTTTTAAATTCTTCTTTAATTTCCTGGTTGACCCATTCATTCTTCAGTAGGATGCTCTTTAGCCTCCATGTATTTGAGTTATTTCCAACTTTCCTTTTGTGTTTGAGTTCTAGTTTCAAAGCACTGTGGTCTGAAAATATGCACGGAATGATCCCAATCTTTTGGTACCAGCTGAGACTTGATTTGTGACCCAAGATGTGATCTATTCTAGAGAATGTTCCATGTGCTCTCAAGAAGAATGTGTATTCTGTTGCTTTGGGATGGAATGTTCTGTATATATCTGTGATGTCCATCTGGTCCAGTGCTTCATTTGAAGCCTTTATTTCCTTGTTGATCTTTTGCTTAGATAATCTGTCCATTTCAGTGAGGGGGTGGTGGTTAAAGTTCCCTAGTATTATTGTATTATTTTTGATGTGTTTCTTTGACTTTGTTATTAATTGGTTTATATAATTGGCTGCTCCCATATTGGGGCATAGATATTTAAAATTGTTAGATCTCTTTGTTGGACATACCCTTTAAGTATGATATAGTGTCCTTCCTCATCTCTTATGATAGTCTTTGGCTTAAGATCTAATTTATCTGATAGAAGGATTGCCAGTCCAGCTTTCTTTTGATGTCCATTAGCGTGGTAAATTGTTTTCCACACCCTCCCTTACTTTAAATCTGGAGGTGTCTTTGGGTCTAAAATGAGTTTCTTGCAGATAACATATTGATGGGTCTTGTTTTTTTATCCATTCTGCTACCCTGTGTCTTTTGATTGGGGCATTTAGCCTACTTACATTCAGGGTAACTATTGAAAGATATGAATTTAGTGCCATTGTATTGCCTGTAAGGTGACTGTTACTGTATATTGTCTCTGTTCCTTTCTGGTCTGTTACTTTTAGGTTCTCTCTTTGCTAGAGGACCCCTTTCAATATTTCCTGTAGGGTTGGTTTGGTGTTTGCAAATTCTTTTAGTTTTTGTTTGTTCTGGAATCTTTTTTTTTTTAATTTTATTTTTTCAGTGTTCCAAGATTCATTGTTTATGCACCACACCCAATGCTCTGTGCAATATGTGCCCTACTTAATACCCACCACCAGGCTTATCCATTCCCTCACTTCCTTCCCTCCCAAAACCCTTAGTTTGTTTTTCAGAGTCCACGATCTCTCAAGGTTCATCTCCCCCTCAGATTGCCCCCAATTTACTTTTCCTTTCCTTCTCCTAATGTCCTCTATGTTATTCCTTATGCTCCACAAGTGAAACCATATGATAATTGACTTTCTCTGCTTGACTTATTTCACTCAGCATCATTTCCTCCAGTCTTGTCCATGTTGACACAAAATTTGGGTATTCATCCTTTCTGATGGTGTCATAATATTCCATTGTATATATGGACCATATCTTCTTTATTCATTCATCTGTTGAAGGGCATTTTGGCTCTTTCCATGGTTTGGCAATTGTGGCCATTGCTGCTATGAACATTGGGGTATATATGGGCCTTCTTTTCACTAAATCTGTATCTTTGGGGTAAATACTGTCCTGGATGATTTTTATCTCTCCTCTATTTTCAGTGACAAATATGACAGCCTAACTGGATAGAGTATTCTTGGCTGTATATTTTCCTTGTTTAGTGCTCTGAACTAAATGATATCATGCCAGTCCTTTCTGGCCTGCCAAGTCTCTGTGGATAGGTCTGCTGCCATTCTAATATCTCTACTGTTATATGTTACAGACCTCTTGTCCTGAGCTGCTTTCAGAATTTTCTCTTTGTCACCGAGACTTGTAAGTTTTACTATTAGATGACGGGGTGTTGACCTATTTTTATTGATTTTGAGGGGGGTTCTCTGTGCCTCCTAGATTTTGATGCTTGTTCTCTTTGCCAAATTAAGGAAATTCTCTGCTATAATTTGCTCCATTATACCTTCTATCCTCTTTCTCTTTATTCTTCTGGGATCTCAATTATTCTAATATCGTTTCATCTTATGGTATCACTTATCTCTTGAGTTCTCCCCTTGTGGTTCCAGTAGTTGTTTATCTCTCTTTTTCTCAGCTTCTTTATTATCCATCATTTGGTCTTCTATATCACTAATTCTCCCATCAGCCTCATGTATTATAGCAGTAAGAGCCTCCATTTTTGATTGCACCTCATTAATAGTTTTTTTTATTTCAACTTGGTTAGATTTTAGTTCTTTAATTTCTCCAGAAAAGGATTCTCTAGTATGTTCCATGATTTTTTTGAGGCCATATAGCATCTTTTTTTTTTTTTTAAGATTTTATTTATTTGACAGAGAGAAACACAGTGAGAGAGGGAACACAAGCAGAGGGAATGGAAGTGGGAGAAGCAGGCTTCCTGCAGAGCAGGGAGCCTGATGCGGAGCTCAATCCCACGACCCTGGGATCATGACCTGAGCTGAAGGCAGACGCTTAACGACTGAGCCACCCAGGCGCCCCAAGGCCATATAGCATCTTGATAATTGTTATTCTGAACTCTAGTTCTGACACTAATGTCCATATTGATTAGATCCCTAACCATTGGAACTGCCTCTTGTTCTTTTTTTTTTGAGGTGAGTTTTTCCACCTTGTCATTTTATCCAGATAAGAATAGGTGAATGAGAGAACAAAATACTAAAAGGATAGCAATGACCCCAGAAAAATATGCACTAACCAAATCAGAAGAGACCTGAAACTGGGGGTAGATAGAAGAAAGGAGAAAAAATATATATAGTAGACTGGTGAATAGAACAGAGCTACACACTTGATTTTGGGTGTATTTTGGTCTGTTAGAAGAAAATACCTCCTAAAGTTTAAAAGAAAAAAAAATATATATGAACATATATATATGAACACACACACACACACACACACACACACACACACACAAATAAGGGTAAACACAATGAAGGGATGGAATATGACTATATGACTATAGATGAAAATCTAAAAAGATTTTAAAGAGGAATTGCTAAGATAAGTTGGTTGAAAAAAGAAAAAAAAAAAAGGAAAGACTGTGATCACGCTGGAGACTAGAATAAAGCCATGTGCTAGATTTAGCTTATATTTTGATCTGTTAAAAGTAACTGTATCCCAAAATTTTAAGGAAAGAAAAACCTGTATGTATACAAAAATAAGGTTAAATACAATGAAGGGATAGAATATGACTATAAGAATGAAAATTAAAAAGGATTTTTAAAAAACAGGTATTGATAAGGCTAAATAGTTAAAAAAGTTAAAATAAGAAAGAGGAAAAATTTAAAAAATAGAATAAGAAAAAAATAAAAAAATGTAACTTTGAAAAACTAAAGAATCATGGGCAAAAGCCATGAATTCTATGTATTGCTTTCCCCTAGCTCTGAAGTTCTGTGGTTCGCATTGATCGGTGAACTTGGTCTTGGCTGGATGTTCTTGCTGATCTTCTGGGGGAGGAGCCTGTTGCTGTGATTCTCAATTGTCTTTGCCGGAGGTGCAATCGCACCGCCCTTGCCAGGGGCCAGGCCAAGCAATCTGCTCGAGTTTGCTCTCGGGGGCTTTTGTTCCCTGAATGCCTTCCATACCGCTTTGGAGGAGGAGAATGAAGATGGCGGCCTCCTAATATCCAGTCCAGAGGAGCCAAGAGCTGGGGCCTCCCTCCTCAGTGCGTCCTCAGAGAAAAGCAGTCAATCCCTCCCATCTCCCTGGTCTCCAGCCTGTGACTGGGCGTTTCTATCTCTGGCGCTTGGCCCCGTTTGGAGTCTCCAAACGCAGCTGATTCCTGCCATGCATTCCAGCGCCACTCCTCCCAGAGGAGGAGGGTGAGTCTCCCCGAACCTGCCACCTGTGGAGTCCCTGCTGGAAGAGCAGTGGCCTGTGCCTCGGATCACAGTTTAAGGTAACCCTGGACTGAGAGCTCACCCTCGGCTCCGTCTCTGTAGCCGGCTTCCCCTCTCCGATACCTGGGAGCTCTGCCATACTCAGAAACCCCTGGTCTTTCTGTGACCCAGCGGGTCCTGAGACCACACTGTCCCCGCGAGGGTTCCACCCCCATGCTTAGCTTCTGGAGCGACTGTCCCTCAGTGGAGCAGACTTCTAGAAGTTCCGATTTTGTGCTTCACTGCTCTACTACTTGCTGGAAGCCGGCCCCTCCCCGCACAGTCTCTCTTCCTGTATATCGCCTCAGATTCACTTCTCTGCACGTCCTACCTTCCAGAAAGTGGTCACTTTTCTGTTCCTAGAATTGCTGCTCTTCTCTTTGATCTCCTGTTGAGTTTGTAGGTGTTCAGAATGGTTTGATAACTATCTAGCTGAAATCCTGATACCCAACCATATTTAAATTTCCTACTCCTCCACCATCTTGTTCTTAATCTCCCCCCCATGTCTTTTCATGGCTCAAAGGTTCAGGTGTTTTTGGTGCTGAAGAATATTCCATTGTCTAGATGAGCCACAGTTCATTTGCCTATTCACCTGCTAAAGAATATCTTGGCTGCTTCCAAGTTTTGTCAGTTATGAACAAAGGTACTATAAACTTCTATGTGCAGGTTTCATATGGACAGAAGTATTGTTTTCTCTGGTTTTGTTGAATAATGAGTGAAATGGATACTTTTGAGAATATACTAAGTAAAATAGACAGTAGTGATATGAATAGCATAATCCCAATATAGGTGACATATGCACATGGGTGTATATTTGCCTTAAAAGGCCATATTTTAAGATATTAGGCACTGATTTTTCTTCTGGATTTATACAGGTAATTTTTTTATCTTCTAAATTTTGTTACAATAATATCCCACATTTTCTATTTCAAACAAGTTATTCTTTTTATCATGGGAATAACTCCCTCCAATAAATGGCTTGATAGTCGCACCCAGGAATTACCTCCCCAAACACAAAAACGATGATCTACATGGATAATCTGCAGAATTTTTAGGCACAGAGGGCTTTCTTCAAATGAGCGGCTATCTAGAATTCAGTATAAAAAAAAGTAACTTGTGACAGAATGCCTCAGTGTGCTGTAAACTTAAGTGTCCCTGGGGAACCCTAGGGCATGATGGACAGTTTTAGAACCATATCCTACCTCATTTGCCTCACTTGCTTTAAAATTGAGACACTTTGTTTTAAGCCAGTGCTTTCTGCTTTAGGATGAAGCTTAGAATCTGTACCAGTGACATGTCCAGAGAAAGCCTACATACCCTCCCCAGCAGAAAACTCTTAGACAGGTGTATCAGCACAAAATCTCTTTGTTTGAGCATGTGTGTTGTCTTCAGGACTCTGCCTTACACATTCTAATTACCATTTAATTCATTCCTCTGAGTGCCAGCTGAGCTCCCGCTTTCTGTCCCCACAGCTCTCAGTCCCTGCTGCACAGCGGTTACCATGGTAATAGATTCACTCAACCATCACCCGAGTACCTGTGTGGCAGTTTTGTGTTCTCTGTTTTGCGCAACTCTACACCTTAGCGAGTTGTTTTCTGATGTGTTCTGGCTCTCATCGAAGTCGTCTTCATTCTAAGAAAAAAGTACAGATTGCAAAAATACAATTTTAGAACCAAAAAACCCAAACGTTCTCTCAAGAAATGGGACCTAGGAGACTTTTGAAAGATGGGGTGGCAAAGACGAGGTGCTCAGATGCGTCAGCTGAATAAAGAAAGAACCAGTGAATCTTGGGCTCAGAAAGAAACAGATGATTTCTGTTTTGCTCTGCTCTGATAGAAGGAATGGTGTGGTCCAACTGAGAACGAGAGAGAGGGGGACCAGGTGCCCACATCTGAGTCATGTGACTTTATAACAAACGTAGTTGAGACCAAGGTGTGTCACAGAACATAGACTTCCAATGTATAAAATAAAGCAAAATGTAGGCCAGATAGTTTTCTTCTTAGATGTTGGATTTTTGAGATGCCAAAACGTGTTTTGTTTAGTTTAAAGCAATTTCTGATAGTAATGAGAATAAGAAAAATGCCTTCTTTGGTCAAGCTGTCGTGATTTTACCTTAAGGAAGTGAGTAAGCTGTATTCTTGGAGGAAGGTCCTCACCCCTGAGCTGCTGTTTTGAGATGTGACAGACATTTGGCTCACTTCTCCTTTACCTTTTTTGAGGGGGGTCCAATCTTTCTCCCATCTCATCCCAACTTATCTTCCTCAGGCACTTTATTCCAAGTAAGTCCAACAAGATAGATAAACCATGTCAGGTAGGTCCCTATAGGTTTTCAGGAAATGTCCTCTGCTAGACCTGTCGGTTGTGACCTGGCCTTTGAAAGAACAAGTGTAGGACTTTGATTTTAACTTTGACTCTCTGGCTGGCCCCAAGGAGCTATAAAAGAATGACAGTTCTGACTTGGGTTGCATTTTCCATCTATTGAAAAATAAGAGTGTATAAAGCATGAATAAAATCTAACTTCCAGCATATGCATGATTTATGCATGAAAGTCTTATTGCCATACTGCCCTTTTGCTTACAGCTGTATATCTTACTTTAGCATAGTCTCCACACATAGGAGACGCTAACAAGTCTTTGTTGGATGAATGAACCACAGTGATTTTAATGTTGCATTAATGGGTGTGGCCAAGTGGTACATCTGAGTATTTGGCAACAAAAACAGTAGGGGGCGCTGTATACAGTAGGGAAAGATGACAAAGTGTTGCTCATTGCAGAAGCCGACCGGTGGGCACTTAGGGACTCATTTTACAATTCTCACTTTCACGGATGCTGAAAATTTCCTTAACAAAAAGTTAAAAATAAAACAGCATGAGTTGGTGGAAATACAAGACACAGATAAAGGAGGGTGCTGGGATTCGGGGTCCCTAATTACATGTGTGATGCTGGGTAGGTCACATCTTCTCAGCCTTGGTCTACCCATCTATACCACAGTTTCCACTGGTTGTTCTTGTGATCTCTTCCAGAATCCTGACATTTTTCTGGCTGTAGGAGGAGCAGCCCGACCTTCTTGGTAATGCCTGCTAATTCTTGATTACTCCTGCCACCTGGCGGCAGAATCTGAAACTTGTGATGCACAAGGAAGGGGCCTGCCTTTTTCAAGTTCATGCACGTGTGTGTGTGTGTGTGTGTGTGTGTGTGTGTGCATGCACATGTGTGTATGTGTGTGTGGGGGGGGTAGAGTGGACATAAGTGGTGACAAGGGTACTTCTGGACGTATTTTGTAACATGTAATGGGATTGTTTTACCCCTAGTAGAGTGTATGCCTTGGCTTTCTAACATGCTCAGGAAGTACAATGTCTCCCATTTCCAAAGGGAATAATGGGGGTGCTGTGAGTGTAGATTGGTGCTGGGAAAATAACCCTTGAGACATTGCTCGGCTTTGTTTTATTGTTTCTTTTCAAATTGGAGCCCTAGGGCCTGAATGGCTGGTCCGTAATTACTCCTTAGCTCCTTGCTTCTTTACATCTACTTAGCAATTCAGATTAGGTAGATACATTAGTACAGATGAGTACATACCTTAGGATACTGAACTACAATCAATGTTACGTTCTGCGTGCAAGCTTGTCACTCCACTGAGTGTGTGACAATGCTGCGGTGTTGTGTATGAGTATTACTAAGCAGCTGACAGCATGCCACTGAATTTCTCTAGTTAGTGTTATTTGCTGTGTGTACTCAATTCTGGCTTGAGACCCTCTGAAGGGCAGATCCTTGTGCCTGGAGTCCTTTGTGCCTGAGCTTCAATCCTGCACTTTCCATACTGCTCGAGCAACTCTACATCTCCAGTGAGTGTTGCAGGGAGTACCGATGGACAGATGTTTCCTTTTCTTTTCTCTTCTTTTTAAAATTATTATTAATTTATTCCTTTCATTCAGTTTCTAAGCCACACAACTTCTAAAACATAAGAAATTACTGAAACCATTTCCCCTATCTCTTTGTGGTATTTCCCTTCTGTAGAGTTAGAGCTGAATAGATAGCCACCCTGAAAAGAAGCTGCATTTCCACTTGTAACTAGATTCTGGCCAATCAAAATATAAATAGATGTGGTACCCTGAGTAGGACAGCTCGGGAATATTCCTTAACGGATGGCCGGCAGGTGCTCCTTGTCCCTTTCATTTTTCCCTATATCCTGCTGTGCCTTGTATATGGACGGTTCCAGCCGGGCCAAGAACTCCGGGGCCCCATCCCGGGACACCAGAGTGGGGAGTTGCAGGGAACTTGGGACTCTGCAAACCTTGAGCAGGGCTTCCACTCCAGTTCTGTACTCCCCACATGCTGCCTTTTATCCACAGGAAATAAGCTTCTCCCTTGTTATTTTTCGTTTTTGCCCTTTGCACCTGCATCGATGTAATATGTGGTAGGTGCAAGATACATAAACTCTTTAAAGTCCTGTAATCTCCATTTTGACAGATGAGGAATCTGAAGCAAAGATGAATGGATCATGGGACTCAAACTATACAACTAGTATAGCCAAAATGGGATCTGGACTCACTGTCTAACCCAAACTGTATCAAGCCTGTAGAGTCTGGACCTTGGGCCAGGACACTTTGGCCTCAGGAATATCTAAAAAGATAGCGGTGCCCCTACAGATTAAATTCCCCTTCCATCAAGATGACGTGGTTTGAACTCTAGCTATTAAAAGACCAGTCAGAATGGCTAGAATCAAAAGAAGACGTAAGAAGTGTTGGCGAGGATGTGGAGAAGAAGGAACCCTTGTGCATTGTTGGTGGGAATGCAAATTGGTGCAGCCACTGTGAAACAGAGTGTAGAAGTTCCTCAAAAAATTAAAAATAGAACTACCATAAGATCCATCAGTTCCACTTCTGAATATTTATCTGAAGAAAACAAAAACTCAAGAAGATACACGCACCCCTATGTTTATAGCTGCATTATTCACAGTAGCCAAGACGTGGATGCAGCCTAAGTGTCCATCAATACATGAATGGATAAAGAAGATGGGGTCTGTGTTGATAGCAAATGGAATATCACACAGCCATAAAAAAGGGATGAGATCGTGCCATTTGGGACAACATGGATGGACCTAGAGGGTATTATGCTAGTGAAATAAGTCAGGCAGAGAAAGACAAATACTGTATGATTTAATTTATATGTGGATTCAAAAAACCCCACAAATAAATATACAGAAAGCAGAATCAGACCTTTAAATACAGAGAACAAACTGCTGGTTGCCAGAGGGGAGAGGGAGGGGGGCTGCATGAAATGGGTGAAGAGGAAGGGGAGGCACAGGCTTCTAGTTATGGAATGAATAAGTCACAGGCATAAAAGGTACTGCATAGGGTCAATGATATTATAATAGCATTGTATGGCGACAGATGGTAGCTATGCTTGTGAGCATAGCATGATGTAGAAACTTGCAGAATCCCTAT
>JAQQSY010007616.1:0-10352 GCA_028646535.1 Procyon lotor | reverse complement strand
ATAATGTCTCCATTAGAAAGGACGAATATCCAACTTTTGTATCAACGTGGATGGGACTGGAAGAGATTAGGTGGAATGAAATAAGTCAAGCAGAAAGAACCAGTTACCTTATGGTCTCACTTACGTGCTGAGCGTAAAGAAAAACATGGAGGGCATTGTGAGAAGGAAGGGAAAGGTGAATGGGGGGAGATCAGAGGGGGAGATGAACCATGAGAGACTGTGGACTATGAGCAACAAACTGAGGGTTTTGGAGGGGAGGGGGTGGGGGTTGGGCGAGCCTGGTGGTGGGTATTGAGGAGGGCATGTATTGCATGGAGCACTGGGTGTGGTGCATGAAAAATAAATCTTGTAACACTGAAAAAATAAACATATTTGGGGGGAAAAAATCATGAACTTTTTAAATGTTGGCATAAATTCACACTTCTTTTTAAAAAGAAGCTTATTCAGACCAGACATTTCTTTGGCCTCAATTTACTCTGTGTATCATCAGCTTGCAATCTCTGGTTTCCAGGTAAACTATAAATACAGTTTACCTGAGTGTGTGTGTGTGTGTGTGTGCGCGCGTATGCATGTGTGCTGCTTTTAATGAGTGGTTATGAGAGATCGGTTTGTTCTTCACCTTGATCATGGTGCCCTAGAGTCGTCTTCAGGGAGTCAGCTCTCTGTCCTGGACCTTATCTTTTCATGGCCATGATTAACTGTAATAGAAGCTGGACTTGTGCCATGGCATTATATGTTTTCTATAGCATGTATATTTTGGGTTTTGGATGGTTCAGTTTCCCCTTTCTCTCCTTGTTTACTGCTTTTTTGGTTTGCCTAGATTTTATGCTATTTGAGAAGATACTTACAGATAATGAAGAGCTAAACAATAAAAGCAACAAAGTTAACATATCTCTTTAAAATCTGGTGTAATATAAAATAGAGGTATGAAACAGTAATTATTGGATATCAGGGAGGAACCTCCAGCTGAATGAGCATTGTTGGACTCCTTGCATTAGTGACTCCCACTGTGCAGTTGGTTTGTAAAATTTATACTTAGAGACCTGCAGGGTTTTAACAGATCGAGTCATCTATTTCAAGTAAGTTATCATTGGCAATTATGGTACCCGTGAAATAATAGAATCTGACCTGTAGTGATTATGATTTTTCTTCCTCTGGTAGGAAATAAGTGAATGCCTCTTTACAGTAAAATATATATTGTAAACTTAGAATCTAAGCCAGTTGCTTTTGAAGCATTGGAGATAATATCCTAATGTTTGTATAATTTTGTGCAGGTATATTATGCTTATTAGGATTCACGTTAATCCAAATAGAAATTAAAACTCTAGGGGCACCTGGGTGGCTCAGTGGGTTAAAGCCTCTGTCTTCGGCTCAGGTCATGATCTCAGGGTCCTGGGATCGAGCCCTGCATGGAGCTCTCTGCTTTGCAGGGAGCCTGCTTCCCCCTTTCTCTCTCTGCCTGCCTCTCTGCCTACTTGTGATTTCTCTCCTCTCTGTCAAATAAAAACAAAACAAAACAAAAAAACTCTAGATATAATTTGCAAGGCTTGTATTAAAATTTGGTTCCAGGTCCCTTTGACGTAGTAATAATTTTAAAGTGAATTAAAAATGGCATCAAACCATTCTTTTTAGTTAGATAGCTCTTGGCTGAATAAGAACATTGTCCTTAAGATTCCTTTAAGGAGGGGGCGCCTGGGTGGCTCAAGCATCTGACTTTGGCTCAGGTCATGATCCCAGGGTCCTGGGATCCAGCCCTGAGCCCCGCATCGGGCCCCCTGCTCAGTGGGAAGCCTGCTTCTCCCTTTCACTCCCACTGCTTATGTTCCTGCTCTCACATGTCTCTCTCTCTCTGTCAAATAAATAAATAAAATCTTTAAAAAAAGATTCCTTCAGGGAGAACATAAGAACTGTTTGTTTCTGGACAGATATCCTGTGAAAATAACTTATTTATAAAGATGGGCTTTCATAGCAACTGTTAATTGTGTATGTGTTTTTATAAAGTAGATATGGCAATGTCTAGTATGTAGTTCAGAGATCTAGATTTGGTTTGTTACTTTATTTGGGGTAGTTCCTTATTTTTAGGTCTTAATGGCTCCCTACAGGTTTTTTGTACTTAATATGTATAGGTTGAACCAGCCTAAAACTGATGATCTTTTAAGATTAATTTTTTAAAAAAGATTTTATTTGTCAGAGAGAGAGAGGACACTGCAGGGGGAGCAGCAGGCAGAGGGAGAAGCAGGCTCTCCCGTGCTGTGAGCTCAGGAGCCCAATGCAGATGCAGGACTCCATCCTGCATTTTATTTATTTTTATTTATAGGTGTCCCTATTTTATTTATTTTTAAAACCACTGTTTATCTGTTTAGATGAGCTATAACTTCATTTTTTTTCAAAGATACTCCTTAGAGAAATTGGTACGTATGGTACAAAAGTGTCTTACATTCCTAAACTTAAAACTGTTAATGAATCCTATTATCTTTGATTCACTAATTATGTCAGTAGGAAAACAAGTCTATGCAGGTCTGGAGTAAAAGTTTAGTTTCACATGTCACAGATTTTTAGACATTTTATGGACTATACTCTAGAAAGACATTTGTATTTGCTTCTAATTCTGTATTCTTCCCTTTGCTCTCAGTTCCATCTTGTTGCTGTTTCTCTTAACCTGTGTCAGCTGTTATTTCTTCATCCTATCGACTGCTTTCTTCTGTTTGTATTGACCTTATTGTGCCCAAGCTTTCTTTTTTTTTTTTTTTAAAGATTTTATTTATTTGATAGAGAACAGAAGTAGGCAGAGCAGCAGGCAGAGGGAGAGGGAGAAGCAGGCTCTCCACTGAGCAGGGAGCCCAATGTGGGGCTCGATCCCAGGACCCTGGGATCATGACCTGAGCTGAAGGCAGCCGCCCAAGCGACTGAGCCACCCAGTTGCCCCGTGCCCAAGCTTTCTTAAGTAATCAGTGGCAACTGAGAAAAGTAAAACAGTTGAGGAGTAAGCTTAATGTTGCCACAAGCCAGGCTTTTTCTTTTCATATTTATCTAGGTGTTTTGCAGTTTGTTTTTTTAAATATTCCAAAGAATGGGACGCCTGGGTGGCTCAGTTTGTTAAGCGTCTGCGTTTGGCTCAGGTTATGATTCTGGAGTCCCAGGATAGAGTCCCAGGTTAGGCTCCCTGCTCAGCCGGGAGTCTGCTTCTCCTGCTGACCCTCCCCCCTCTTGCCCTCTCTCTCAGATAAATAAATAAAATATTTTTAAAAAATAAATATTCCAAAGAAGTGGTGGCTCACTGATAATCTCTCATCTGTTAAGGAGGAGGATTTCATTGGCAATCGTAACAGCATTTACTAGATTTGGGAATGAAAATGCCCACAGAATTTGTCACAGAATGTGTTGATACTTTCACATAGACCTAGTACAGTGGAAGAAAGTCTTAGTATTTTATGGTAAAAGGAGGACATAGTTTTTAGGATTTTGAAAAGGCATATAACAGACATTTTTGGTGTAGTTTGTTATGACGATAACTGTATTTTGCGCTGATTTGTTGCAAATTCAGTCTGTGTACATAAGCCAAATATGAAGCTTGCATTATTAAAAGTGGAATGTGCAACTAATATATAAATGAAGCTTCATTTGATTTTTTTTCTTTAATGGAGCATAAATTGTGTTGGCAGCACCATGTCAGATACTACATATACTTGGGATAAAATGTCCCTTGCCAGTTTGATTAGAGATGGCTAGATTTAAGTAGTTTAAGACTAAGTAGACATAAGAACTTTATTGATGAACAGAAGACCTTTATCCAGCTGGCATAAGAAGCGACTTCAGTCACCCAGGTATCTAGATTGAGTTTAGAATTTAAGTTGTGGAAAATTGAATCTGGGGAAATTTCTTGAGTTAATAGCTTTAAAACTGTGTACCTCTCCAAACTGAGATAAATGAGTTTGAGGCCTGTATTTAGCTGAGATCTTGGTCAAGTTAAATTGGACTATTAACTGAATAACACTTTTGATTACATGTTACCAGTATTAGAGCTTTTAGGCTTACAAGACATAGTTGCATCACACTAAATGTAAAAAAGCATTGCAGGCAGTAGCATTCAAAATTACTCAGCTCTTTGGGTCTTCTCAATGGTTTAGTAGGTTAAGCATCCTACTCTTGATCCATGCTTAGTAGGGAGTCTGCTTGAGGATTCTCTCCCTCTGCCCCTCACCCCCCCCAAGCGTATGTGTGCTACGCTATTCTAATATAAATAAATCTTTTAAAAAATTCTTCAGCTCTTTAATTGACAATATCAAGTTGATAAAGATGAAGGGCAGTTAGAACTCAACTATGGTAGGAATGTAAAATGGTACAATTACTCTGGAAAATGGCTTAGCAGTTTCTTACAAAGTAAAGCCATGCACTTATCAATAATCAGGCCATCCAGTTCTGCTTCTAAATATTTATCCAAGAGAAATGACATTTATCCTCCTGTAGACTTGTACTCAAATATTCATAGTAGCCTTATTCATAATAGCCCCAAATTGGAAGCAATCCAAATGTCTATTAAAAGATAACTTGTGATTGTGTGTGTATATATGTATATATATACATACATAGACACACATACACAGCAATGGAGTACTAATTAATGAAGGGTTTACTGATTCATGTAACATCATGTATGAATCTCAAAAGCTGAGAGAACCAGACACAAAAATCTACACATTTTATGAATCCGTTTATATGAAATTTTTAAAAAGGCAAAAAAATTTTTGAATAGTGAAATGTATTAATATTGCAGTGGTAATGAAGGTGAAGGTGTGGTGAGTAGGGGCACAAGGGAACCTTTTTGGAGTGATAAAGTTCTTTATTATTATTATGATGGTTTCAAAACCTGTATATGTATTTGTGAGAAGCCATCAAATTGTACATTTAAATTGGTGGATTCATTTTGTAAATTATACTTCAAAAATTCCTTAGTTTGTTATTTCATCTCTTAAGTGTTAGATGGTATGGAGTATTTACAAAGCTAAATTTTAAAAAGTTTTACTACATCTTAATCCTAGGCTAGATCTTGTTTGAGACTGTCAGATGAACAAATTGAGTTTGTTACAACTATTATTTTGGTACATCATAGTTGTGCTTTGATTTTTTTGTGAAGCAAAAGAAAGACTAACACAGTCTTGAACAGGTTGTAAAGAATAAGTCACACAAGAGAGGTTATGGTCAGGTTACACTGAGTCTAGTACATTTGAAGTCTTCGCTTGTGAATAAACTTTAGGATGCTTTCTCTACATGGCCCTTTTTTATCAGAATGATGGTGGTTGATCAGAAAGTGATAAGTGAAGCTTGCTGTCAAGAGACCAAAACATCATTACTTTTAAAACCTTTTAGAACATTGCTACTAAAGAGTTCTGTTATTAAAAAGTAATGGTATCTGAGTTTATCCTGACTTATAGGAAGTTATAAGTAGTTTTGCGGGACCCTTATGAATCTTAGGAAACTCAGTTTTATCAAGGTGCTTAACTGTTCAATGCACAAATATTTCATTTCACATTGGTAACTTCATTTTTAAATTATAGACTATTTCAAATGAGAAGGACTGAAAATGACCCTTTTTAATATAAACAAGTGTTAAGATTCTGAAAAATGTTACAGGTTAAGTATCCCTTTCACAACTGTCCAGGGTGATTCTGTGGTATTAAAGCCACAGATTCATGTATATGTAACAGGTTTATTTAACCACAAAATCTACGTAAATGGACTCTTTCACTGGACGTATCTTTTTGCAACTTTTGTTTCCTTTTTCTCAGTTAAAATAATGAGGTTGGCAGAATCTAGAATTTTAAGAGACTGATGTCCCCTCAGAGTCTTCTCTCTCAAAAGCCCTAGAAGTTCTTACTAGACAAACAATATGATGGGAGAAAAGTGATGAGAATTAAGTATATCTAAGAAAACCACCAGTATTAGATTTTTTTTTAAAGGATTAGTCTCATCTTACATAAATTGTTAGCCTTCAGCCAAGTTTTCAGTTCATTTTTAAATTAACATCATTGTAGAATTGATTGCTAAAATTAGACTTCATTATATTTATAAATCATTTTATTTCCTGATAATTTTTGCTTAATTTTGCTTTGGATTGGGATTAATAAATAAAGGATGTAGTTTCACATGGATAATCTAGGAGATGTGATGGTGAGAAAGTCTGTTTCAAGGGAAGTACACTTGAACTTAAATTAGAAATTTTTCTAAAATGAACCATACTTGCCTAAAGGATATGCTTGATAGGATTTTACCGGTTTGGATGATTGTGGTTGAAGATAATAGCACTGCGGTTATAGTGGTTCTTCTTGAGTACCTGTTATGTACCAATCACTTTACATGGGTTTTTACCCCCAAGATTCAGAACAAAACTTTTTGCTGGGGCGCCTGGGTGGCTCAGTCGTTAAGCGTCTGCCTTCGGCTCAGGTCATGTTCCCAGGGTCCTGGGATCGAGCCCCGCATCGGGCTCTCTGCTCTGCAGGAAGCCTGCTTCTCCCCCTACCATTCCCTCTGCTTGTGTTCCCTCTCTCGCTGTGTTTCTCTCTGTCAAATAAATAAAATCTTTTAAAAAAAAAAAACAAAACTTTTTGCTGTTAGTACTGTAATAGTCACCAGTTCTATTGAGTTTAATATTAATGGCCATGACCAATTTAATGTGTGATAATTTTTTATTTCCCATCCACTCTGTCATTTGGGTGACCTACTTGCTGTCAGTTCTCTCAGTTCTCACTGGTTTGTGCTTGTGTATACATAGTGCTCCCCACTTCTAATTATTTATGGTCTTTGAGAAGACTAACTTCTGTGTGTGATGAGTAAGTGGCCTTTGAATTTGGGATTTTTAAGAATCTGAGTTAACTAAAGTGAACTAGAAGTTTACAAGACTGCCTTATCTTTACATGTAATGAAAAGCTTAAATTTATCTTTTGGTAAGCAGTGTAAGAAAGAAGGGTGTGATGGAATAGCTGGATTCCAGGTGGTGTGTATATCTATTTCTGAATGAGTGCCCCCATTAACATTAAAACAAATTACTCGAGAACATCAGTTTTCTGGATATTATTTGAAGAGAATATTTTTGGTGGATTGATTGTATTAAGTAATTGTTGGAAACCCATCCTTTTTTTAAACTTCATAGTTTTTATCTTGCCAAAATTTTTTTTCTAGAACAAATTCTGTACAACATAAAACAAGAGTATAAACGCATGCAGAAGAGAAGACATTTAGAAACTAGTTTCCAACAGACAGATCCATGTTGTACTTCTGAGGCACAACCACATGCATTTCTCCTCAGTGGACCAGCATCACCAGGTAATAATAAACTTAATAAGTGAAAGGAAATGTTATTTAATATGGGAAAAGGTGATCGAAGTTGTTTTTAATCAAGCTTCTGTTTCTCCCCCTTGGTTCTTAAAAAATATTTATAAAATAATTCATGATCTTTTAGAATATGGCAGAAAGTAAGTACTTGCTGCCTGGATTCTTACTACTCAGAGATGTCCGCCTGGGTATAATATCCCCCAAGTGGACTTCCCCACAAGTGATATGATTTGTGGACTTCCCCACAAGTGATATGATTTGTGGCCTTCATTAAGAAAAAATATTAACAATATACCTTGTATTTCTCTGTTAAGTATAGATGCACCCTGCCATGGTTGAATACTGTGCTATTTTATGGACTCCCCATAAATTATTTAACCATTAATGAAGATAATCAGACTGAAAATTTCTTATCAAAAGCATTTACAAAAATGTCCTTGGTGAGTTCAAGCTCCGTGTTGGGAGTAGGGTTTATTTTAAAAAACAAAAACATTCAAGAGCTATAAAATAGTCAAATAAAATTAGAAGACAAAATTGTTAAAAACTAAATTCTACAGTACTCGTGGATGAAACATTAGGGGAGGTGAGCATCGACTAGACTTAAATCAGCAGGAAACTAAGTTCATCATCATTCTTTTACTTAGTTTCCTTCGATCAATTAACTGGCAGCCTCAACTAACAAAGCTAGGAATTTGAAAGTAAAGATAGTCTTCATAGTTCTAGATTAAAGCTGGTATACTTTATCTTGTGATAGACACAGCTCTAACAAACATAATTAACTGGCCCAGGCAGGCAAGTTTCAAAAAACAAGTGAAAAGAGGAATTGGGGGTATCAGGGACAGATACACACAGTAAGACTATTGATAGCAAATCTGTGTATTTGAGTGTGTATAAAAATACTTGCAGCAGTGTTAAGATGTCATAATCCTGAGTTCTCAAAACATTAATTTCTCACATGTTCTTTTCAATAAACGAAGGATGTTGTTTTTGGAAAATCAAAGTCCTTAAGTAGTACTTTAAGAGGAATGCATTCTGAAGAAATCTTTTATATCAGGTATCACTATCTGATGATAAGTGGCTGTTCAATTAATAATCTTTAAGGACGCTGAACCATAAATATTAGGAATATATTCTCAGTATTTATTTTTACTAGTAAAGCAGTCTCATAGCTGTTATCATTAATTAAAAAACAAAAACTTTGTTTTGTATCTTGTACTTTTCTCCCGTCACCTTCAGACTTTTTACCTTATAATTTGATCGCATACATCTTGCTGTGTTTTTCTAGAGTTGTAAGCTGCTGTTATGATTAAGCCTGTTTTAGGACTACTGATAGAAAATGCTTTTATGAACACTGGAAATATCCAGATGAAACGTTTTTGGTTAGAAAGTATTTTTTATGATGGCTCTAAATCATGTGCTTTTTCTGTTCATGTTATACATAGGGACTTCATCTGCAACATCCTCACCATTAAAAAAAGAACAGCCCTTATTCACTCTACGGCAGGTTGGGATGATCTGTGAACGTTTGTTGAAAGAACGTGAAGAGAAAGTTCGAGAAGAGTATGAAGAAATATTGAACACAAAACTTGCAGGTATGAGATGAGCTTATTTTGGAGTCTTCCAGAAACTCACTGTAAGAAATGCATTATTTCCCACAAGCCCTTAATGTCAGTTAATTACCCTTTCTATGCACTAGTTACAGTATGTTTTCTAAGAACCAGTTGAATTTCAGTTCAGGAAAGGAAATTAACCTTCCTGTAGCTCATGGTCCTCCTTAGTGACCTCAAGAAATAGTATTAGTTAGCCTTGTAGATCAGCAACAGTATTAATCTGAACTAGATTTTTTCTTCAATATTCCCATGCTAACAACATGGCTTTGGCTACTCACCTCAATTTTGTTTTGGATTTTTAGACTTAACATCTTTGATGGTAACTTTCCCATCACCCTAGACACATTTATTGCATAGGGTCAGTTAATTAAGATTTTTTCCCCCTGATTTTTAAGCCAGACACTACTGGGTATTGATAAGTATAAGCTTCTTTATTCTAAAGTTGTTAAATGAAGGTGCTAATAGGCAAGAGAATTTGCTTAGTTATGTAACATCTTTTTCTGTGACATCTCATTGCAGTAAACTGCCATTCATATATGGATCACTTACAGTAAACTTCCCAGTAGAAAGATACCTTATGTCAAATCCTTTATTTTTAATAGGTTAAAAAATTATTTTTAATAGTTTAAGAAAAAGTTAAGAATGCTAGCCTATACATGAGGTCGTGTGATTTGGACTAAAATGTAGTTTTCCTGACCAAGTTCTGCTCTTTCTGATAACACTTCTCTTATTATTATTTCTGAGGTTATGTGTCTGATTCAAAGGGCCAATTTATTTGTTTCACTATACATACTAGATTTTTCAGTTTGGCTCTAATATATTTCTAATATATTAGAAAGTATGTTTTGCAAATCATGTAATTGATATGTACCTTCATTTATAGAACAATATGATGCATTTGTGAAATTTACGCATGATCAAATAATGCGACGATATGGAGAACAGCCTGCTAGTTGTAAGTATTTCATCTTACAATGAAACTGAATGCAAAACCATCTTTTAAAGAGAAGACATTTATTATAATTATCTACATACTCAAGAGAATTTAACAGAAAATCGTGGAGAAAAAGGCAGCAAAATTTTACTAAGGTTTATTTTTGGTTACTTAAATACCTAGGTAGTGTTGGGGATGAAGATCTGGTATGTCTTTGAATTTTGACCTGGACTTTGCACTAATCTTCCTTTTCCTTCCCCTTTAGATGTTTCATGAATCACGTTTTCTGCATTTGTGAGCTGCCTTGTTCCTTGTTGAGTTGTTGCGAGAGGTCCTAATTATGACATGCAGCAATGCCAATACCCCCCTGTGAATACAGGTTATTTCAAGCTTTCGTCAGTGGCAACCACTCTTAGGCAGCAACTGGTTTTGGAAATTTCCCTGATGTCAGTACCATCTGGATGTGGACCTTTGCTACC
>JAQQSY010007615.1:0-10352 GCA_028646535.1 Procyon lotor | reverse complement strand
TATTTATTTTATACAGAAATAAATTGGGAGCGTGCAGAGGGTGAGGGAGAGAGAGAATCTCAAGCAGGCTCCACATTGTGGAGCCCAACATGGGGCTCGATCTCATGACCCTTGAGATCATGACTTGAGCCGAAATCAAAGGTCGGACACTCAACCAGCTGAGCCCCCTAGGTGCCCCTCCTATGATTTTCTCAATAATATTTTCTTTAGCTTACTTTATTGTAAGAATACAGTATCTAATAAATATAGCTTAGAAAATGTGTTAACACTTGATGTTCTCAGTAAGGTCTTCTTTCTGATCAATAGTAGGCTGTCAGTCATTGAGCTTTGGGGGAGTCAAAGTTACATGCAGATTTTCGACTGGACAGGGATTTGGTGCCCCTAACCCCCATGTTGTTCAAGAATCACCTGTAACTCCCCCATTAAATGTGAATTTCTTGAGGACAGGGCAGGCCCATATTGGGTTCAACTTGGTGACCCTGCCTCCCAGCAGAGACCCTGGCACACTGCTGTCATTAGTATCATTTTTTGAAGGAATGAACAGAATGAGTAAGGCCTGTCTTGGTATTTCTGAAGGGGAGATACTTGGACCAGCCCTGGCAGAAAATACAGGACTCACTGAGCTTAATATAAGCTGGAATCACCTTCGAGGACCAGGAGCCGTAGCCTTTGCTAGGGGACTGGAGGTATGAATAGCCTACAACCTATCTACCCTTCTGGCCTGTCCTGTGGGGACAGGATCCCAGGTACCAGCTCCCTGTCTTTACAACTCTTCAGAAACGAGCCTTGGATCTTTTAAGAAGAGCTTGCAAAATATTTTGTTTGGTGACTTTAATTTTCTTAGCCCCGTTTCGTGACTCCAAAACACCATGCTTGCTCTCACAGTGTTTCCTGAAGGGTCTACAATTGAATACTGCATACCTTCTCCGGGTATCATAGATATTATAGGCATATGGCTGGTGGGGGTTATCGTGCAGTCTGGTGAAATGTGCTCACTGTGGGCATAGGCAGATGCTTCTCTGAGGTGACACCCTGCACCCTTGAGTCCCAGCACACACTCTGAAACATCCCACTTGCTTCCTTGGACCTAGTGGTTCATAGGTCTTGGGAATGGGTGGCTCCTAGCCCCTGCCAGGATGCCCCTGGTGCCGACTACCTTTGTGGCATTCTCCTCAGGAAATGGCAGCAGCTGCCTCGCTTGGCCCCTCCCCCGGGGCTGACCTGGGGAGCCTGCTTCACGAGTGGTAGGTCAGGCTTTGTCTTCCTGGTGCAGTCACAAGCTCCTGCCCTCCTCCCCGTCACAGTCTCCCAACAACCCTTCCCTAGAGCCCCTTTGGGATCCTGCTCTGTGACCCAGAGAACCTGCCCTTGGGTCCCCAAGTGGGCGTGAGTCACATCACCACGTCTGTCTCTGAGGGTCATCCACACCCACACCCACCCTTGGTGCTATGTCTCCTGGTCGCCATCATTCCAGCCCCAAGATTCTTACCTGGAACCCCCAATCTTCTGCTCTCAGTCTGTGTTTTTTCTGCTTCACAGGCCTCCTGGGCTCTGAGGCTGTGTGGTCCCTGGCCACCTTCACGGGCGGGGGGTGGGTCGTGGGAGGGGGTGTCTCCTGGCTTCACTCTTTTGCATTCCAGGCAAACATCTTCCTCAGAGTCCTGGACATCTCATACAATGGTTTTGGAGATCCTGGAGCATCTGCGGTGGGTGAGGCACTTAAGACCAACAATGTGTTGGAGGAACTCAACATGAGGTGAGATGTGTAGAGTGGCCCCTGTGTCAGCGCCTCCACGTCCAAAGTCACGTGAGGGCTCAGGGACTCTGTGATCTTCCTGCTGTTTGGCACCTTAATCCCCAAACCTACTGTAGTCTACCCGTGATGGGGCTTGAGCCACAATCCGAGAGCACCCAGCTCTGTCCCCCTTAGTCAAGTTCAGCATTGTACTTTGGGTCTCATAATTCCTGCTGCATAGGCGGGGGGTGGGGGGGTGGGAATTGAAAACATATATGTAAAACAGCTTCAGTAGAGGGGTGCCGAGGTGGCTCAGTCAGTTAAGTGTCTGATTCTTTTTTTTTTTTTTTAAGATTTTTTTATTTATTGGGACACCTGGGTGACTCAGTTGGTTAAGCAGCTGCCTTCGGCTCAGGTCATGATCCCCGGGTCCTGTGATCGAGTCCCACATAGGGCTCCTTGCTTGGCGGGGAGCCTGCTTCTCCCTCTGCCTCTGCCTGCCACTCTGCTTGCTTATGCTCTCTTTCTCTCTCTCTGACAAATAAATAAATAAAATCTTCTTTTAAAAAATTATTCATTTATTGGGGCGCCTGGGTGGCTCAGTCGTTAAGCGTCTGCCTTCAGCTCAGGTCATGATCCCAGGGCCCTGGGATCGAGGCCCACATCGGGCTCCCTGCTCAGCAGGAAGCCTGCTTCTCCCACTACCATTCCCTCTGCTTATGTTCCCTCTCTTGCTGTGTTTCTCTCTGTCAAATAAATAAAATCTCTAAAAAAAATTATTCATTTATTTATTTGACAGAGACAGACACAGCAAGAAAGGAAATACAAGCAGGGGGAGTAGGAGAGGGAGAAGCAGGCTTCCCAGTTAACGGGGAGCCCCATGTGGGGCTCGATCCCAGGACTCTGGGATCATGACTTGAGGCAAAGGCAGACACTTAAGGACTGAGCCACCCAGGTGCCCCTAAGCGTCTGATTCTTGATCTCAGCTCTCAGCTCAGGTCTCGATCTCAGGGTGGTGAGTTCAAGCCCTGCATTGGGCTCATGCTAGGCATGGAGCCTACTTCAAAACAAAACAAAACAAACAAACAAAAACATCTTCAGCAGAGCCTGGTTTGGGGTGAGCGCTCATGTTCTACTCAGCACATGACTGCTGGGGACCTGCCGTGTGTGATTTGCTGCTCCAGGCTCAGGCGGCATCCTAGCCTCTAGCAAGTAACCAAACAGAGGCCACAGACCACAGGGAAAGAGAGAGGCAGAAGCCCAGCAGGTCCTGGACTATGTGTCCGAGCACTTCCTCCAGGGGGCTGCTGGAGGGAGCAGGGTCTGCCTGCCGCAATTCTGTCCTTGCCATGGAACGAGCTAAGGCCAGAAGAGGCTGGAATTTGAGACCAGACCTGGGGTCTGAGAGGTCAGAGGGAAGTGGGATTCGCTCTGAGCTAAAGTGCTAAGAGAGGTGCTGGGGCCAGAGCTTAGGTCCATCTGGAGAAGCAGGAGGAGAGGATGTGAGGAGGGAGCTGGGTGGTTTCCAGAACAGATGCTGTCATGGTGATAGGAATGGGGTGCTGATGGTGGGGGGGACATGTGGGAGGACCTGTTGAGCGCTGAGGGTCTGGGGGGCAGCAGCTGGCCTCCGCTGGGGGGAGGGGTGCTCTAGGTGTGTTTGCTGAGTGATCTCCCCGAACACTGGGCGCAGCGGTGAAGCAGGGTCACTATCCAGCCTTTGCATACTGAGCTGCCCAGGCTCCCTGGAGCATCAGTGGAGGCTGGAACGGGAAGCCCAACCAGGTCCGAGCCCCTGCACAGCTGCTCGGGAAGTAGTAAATGCTCACGTCTCTCTGTTGCAGCAACAACCGCATCTCTGCAGTGGGAGCCTTGAGCCTGGGCCAGGGCCTCCGGGTCAATCAGACACTGAGGATTCTCGTTGTGAGTGCTAGCCTGATGGGGGAGGCCCCCCTGTACGTGTCCACGCAGATCCCTCGCCTGCCACACCTCTCCGCTCCGCTGGCAGGGGGTTACATCGGTTCTAGAGCCCAGATAAGGGGGGGGGGGGCCTCCTGGCTTCCTCTTGTGACCCGTTCTTTCCCTTGCCATTCACTCACCCATCTCTGGCCTGACTCGTGCACTTCTTCAGACACCTCCCTTGTCCTTCCTTCCCTCCCAGCAGTGTCACCCCACCTCCCAGCCGGCCTCCCTCTTTCTCAGCCCACCGGGTCAGCCAAGGTGTACTGTTGGCCACGCTCAGACCTCCCTGAGGCCTCGTGTGCCCCCCAGGGGTTCCCTTCCTTCAGGGTTGCCAGTAGGCTAGGAGCAGCTAGGCAGGGCTGAGAGCAGAGGACAGAGAAGGGAGGGCGCAACCGGGGGTGGAGCAGGTCCGTGAGGGCCACTGTCCTTGGCCAAAGGCGAGTGCTCAGCGGACAACACTGCCAGGTCCAAGAGGCATCGAGCCCCGCCTGGCTCTCAGCTCCCTCAACTGGCAGAGGAGCCCTCCCATCCCCCAGCCTAGGCTCCATCCTCTCCCACCCACCCCCGGCTACAATCCAGACCTCTCTTAAGCTCTGGATCCCCTTTCCAGCACAACCCGAAGACATCATCTCTTCCTAAGGGCTGCCTCCTGTGGGTGGGGGGTGGAGGGGATCTCCTCATGGAGTCAGAAGTGGGGGCCCGGTGCTCACCCCTCCCTTTTTTTCCAATGCCTTCCATCCTTCATCTTACTTCCTGCAGAGCTCCCAGGCTGCCTGCTCCTCCTTCTCACCTCCCCTCAAGTTCTGTGGACCTGCTAGTTTACCATCTCTGGCCCTTCCTTCCTAACCACCAGGTGATCTTTCTAAACCAGAAACCAGCTCCTGTCCCTTTGCTTTAGACCTGTCAGCGGCTCCCCTCCGGATAAATCCAAGCTTAGTTGTACGTCATTCTCTACACACTGGGCTCCGGGCTCTGCCACAACCCCTCGGCCTTCCACCTGTGAAGCTCATTCTCTCACCCCAAGCTGCTCTGGATTTTCTACACGTGATGCAGTCTCTCTACTGTTTTGCCTCTCCGGCTCTCGCTGAAATACGCCGCTCTGCTCACCTCCCCTGTAAAGCTCAAGGCAGGTGTTTTGGCCCCTGCCTAAACTTTACCTCCCGAGGAGAGGTGATACACACTCTCATTGCGCCGGGTTTCGTGCTGTTTCCTTTTCCTCTCTTCCCCGTGATGGGTGAGCTCTTCAAAGGCCGGGATGTGGGGCGCCCGGGTGGCTCAGATGGTTAGGGGTCTGCCTTCAGCTCAGGTCTTGATCCCTGGGATCTGTATTGGATTCTGGGATCAAGCCCCGCATCGGGCTCCCTGCTCTGGGGGTGGGGGGGGGGCGCTCTGCTTCTCCCTCTCTTTACTGTCCCCCCTGCTTGTGCTCTCTCGCTCTCTCTGTCAAATAAATAAATGAAATCTTTTTAAAATAAATAAATAAAGGCAGGGATGTGCCCTATGTGTCTGTATCTTTGGCATCCGGCAGAGTTGGGCACGGGGGGCTGCACAGCCAGCGTATACTCTCTCCCCCTCTTCCCTGGCCCAACAGCTTCCTCAATGGCATCCTGTTAGCAGAGACAACTTCTGAGCTGAGAAGTGGGGCTGAGTGGTCCTGAGCTCAGGACAGTGGGGCTGTCCTGAGTCACTTCAGCAGAAATGAAGAATCTCTCCCTCCCTTTGGAGTTGCCCCACCAGCCTCCCTGGGCTCAGTTTTTCTCAATTGTGTGTGTGTGTGTGTTTCTCAGATGTCCAGGAATCCCATGCGAGGCGAAGGCTGCTTTGGGGTTCTAAAGTCTCTCCGGGAGAATCCAGTGTCCGCCCTAGAACTCCTGGATTTCTCTGTAAGAACTTTTCATAAATCTCATCTGTGATCCTCCCAGCAGCTGCGTGAGTTATCATTTAGAGGAAGAAACTGGGGATTAGAGAAATAGAGTGCCCTGCCCAGATACTTAGTGTGGCATCAGAATGTAAGGTCACAGTGCCTCCCTGGCTCTATTCCCGCTCCGGACTGGGCGGGGGGGGGGGGGGGGGGGGGGGGGGGGGGTACCACCACAATCTCACCTCCAACCCCTGCCTGGGTTCTTCGTTGGCAGAGAGAATAGGTGACTCAGAGGACACAAAGCTTGCTGTTCATTGATGTTTGGATTTGTAGGTTCAGCACTTGCGAGGCTTGCCTTGACCGTGTCCCTCCTGCTCTGAGAATTCCTGTTAGCATTGGCTTCTATCATTTAAAAAAAAAAAAAGGTCGGGGCACCTGCCTGGCTCAGTCAGAAGAGCATGTGACTCTTGATCTTGGGGTTGTGAGTTTCAGCCCCACAATGGGTGCAGAGATCACTTAAATAAACATTTTTGAAAATAAATAAAGGAATGATATATGAAATTGTTCAGCAAAACTATGTGCTTATTCAATATACTCTATGGTTAGTATCAGGAGCATTGAATGTAATGGAAACACCACAGAGGTGAGAATCAGGCCTGGGACCAAATCCTGACGCATATGGGATCTTCTGAATTGAAGATGCAATGTACTATTTTCTTGTCTCTTAACTGTTACTAGTCTAATCTCCCCAGCCTAGATTTTCTCCTCAGCTTTAAGAGAAATACTTCTTTCTTTTTTTAAGATTTTACTTATTTATTTGAGAGAGAAAGCACGCGCGCGTGTGCATAGGCAGGCAGAGGGAGAGGGAGAAGCAGACTCCCCGCCGAGCACAGAGCCCAACTTGGTGTTTGACCCCAGATCCCTGAGATCATGACCTGAGCCAACAGCAAACACTTAACCGACTGAGCCACCCAGGCGCCCCCTAAGGGAAATACTGCTGAATCCTGACAGTTCGTGTAAAACCCTTCCCAGGTTTCAGCCTTGTCTTTAGGTGAAATGGGGCTAAAATCTTCCAGCCAGGCTCATCGTGAAGAGGGGATGAGCTAGCAGACTCCACAGGAAAGGCCTGTTTAGAGAAAGACCCCATTGGTGCTAGCATTCTTCCCCTCACTCCCCTTGCTTTTCGTTTGTTATTGAGAAATAATGCTTATCCTGAGAAGTGCACGTGGATTAGGGCTGTGAATTTCTACAGACGGGACACACCTATTCAACCAGCTCCCCGATCAAAAAATAGTGCAGGCCCCAAGGGGTTCTTCTGGAGTCACTCCCCTTCTCTGTTTTTAATGTTTTGGGGAGGAAGCACATTGTCATCCATAGGAGAGAAGCTGCCCTAAGGTGTTTCTTCAAAACCTTGTGTGTATAAGTAAAGAACAGGGAAGTTCTCAGAAGGTGCTACTGTACTGCCTTGTCATGGGTTTCTCCGCAGGAGATCCAAGTGGACAGAGAGTTCAGTGACCTCGCCAGCTCAGTGAAGGTACTGCTTCCAGCGCTCCATGTGAAGACTACTGCCCACAGAGTGGACTACAAAAAAGAGTGACCGCCAGTCTTCGCCCCGTCCCTACCAGCGTCTGTCCCTAAGTGACTGTGGTGGGTGGCTTCCTCATCTCACATTGGCCACTTCGGCGTCGAGGTTTCTTGGCCTCACGATGCCTTGTTACCACTTGAGTCTGCAGTGAGTCCCCATGCCAACCGGCTGGTAAATGCTGTGGAGCCCATCGTGACGAAATCTCAGACACCTGTACCCTCCTCTCCATCCCATGGCCTCTATTAACGCAGAGACTGGGTCTTCCTTCGTTGGCACTAATTTGTGTAACTTGTACTATGTGCTATGTATTGAGCTGGGGGTGGGGTCAGAGATGTCTGAAGTCCCTGCTTTGGTGCCCTCAGGAGACAGAGAACAAACCCAATGTGCGAGAATGCAAACCAACCCAACTTTTCTGGAAGACGATTTATCATTATGCATCACGGGCCTTAAAACTGCCTGTGATCTTTGATTTGATGGTCTGCTTAACCTGCTCTGCAGAAATAACCAGAGCTGCATAAGAACACTGATGCCCAGAGATGTTCACTGAAATGCTGTTTATAATATGAAAATTGCAAATAATCTAAATGCCCACTAACAGGGAATTGGTTAACTCAGATTTGGAAGTCTGCAAACATTAAAAGCCAAGTTCAAAGACCATTTAATAATTTATGAAAATGCACAGGATTAATGTTAAGGGAGAAAAAGATAAAAAAAATAAAAAACCGAAACAAACAAACAAAAAAAGATTTGTTTCTTAGTTCCTCAAAAGATCAAACATGTAGTTTATCATAGACCCAACAATTCCAAACAGAGAGAAATGAAAACATATGTTCACACAAAAACTTGCTCACAGATGTTCACAGCTTTATTCATAATACCCACAAAGTACAAATGTCCACCAACTCATAAATGGATAAATAAAATATGCTGTGCCCATACAATGGAACACCCCTACAATTTGGCCATGAAAAGGCATAAAAATTTGGGGTAATGAAAATGTTCTGAAATTGATTGCGATAATGGTTACACAACTCTGAATACGCCAAAAGTAGTTGAATTGTACACTTTTTTTTTTTAAAGATTTGTTTATTTGTTTTAGAGGTAGGGAGGGACAAAGGGAGAGGGAGAGAGAATCTCGAGCAGACTCCCTGCTGAGCACCGAGCCCACACGGGGATTTGATCTCACAACCCTGAGATCATGACCGGAACAAAAAACAAGAGTCAGATGCTCAACCGACTGAGACACCTAGGTGCTCCTGAATCATACACTTTAAACAGGTGAATTGTATAGTATGTGAATTGTAGCTCAATAAAGCTGTTTATAAGAAAAAGGAATGCGGTATCATGCTACTACGGAAATGTACCATGTATCTGGAGGAATGTATCCCGCTATGACATGAAGGAACCTTGAAAACATTATGCTAAATGAAAGAAGCCATTCACAAAAGACCATATATTGTATGATTCTGTTTATAGGAAATGTCCAGAATAGGCAAATTTTTTTTAAAGATTTTATTTATTTATTTCAGAGAGGAGAGAGATCACAAATAGGCAGAGAGGCAGGCAGAGAGAGAGGGGGAAGCAGGCTCCCCCCCGCTGAGCAGAGAGCCCAATGTGGGGCTCCATCCCAGGACCCTGGGATCATGACCTGAGCCAAAGGCAGAGGCTTTAACCCACTGAACCACCCAGGTGCCCCCAGAATAGGCAAATCTATAGAGACAAAAAGTAGAGTAGAAGTTGCCTAGGGCAGGGTCCGCCTGGCTAGCTCAGTCCGTAAAGTGCCTGACTCTTGATCTCGGGGTTGTGGGTTTGAGCCCCATGTTGGGTGTAGAGATTATTTTAAAAAAAATGAATTAAAAAGATGAAGTTGCCTAGGGCTGGGGAGATGGGAGGGGCTGGGAGTTGACAGTGAAAGGGCATGGGTTTCTTTGGGAGGCGATCAAAATGTTCTAAAATTGATTATGATGATGGTTGCACAACTCTGTGAATATACTATAAACCATTGAATTGCACACCACTTTAAATGGGTGAATTTTCGAGTGCTTGGCTGGCTCAGTCGGGTGAGTTTGATTTTGGGGTTGTGAGTTCAAGCCCCAGAATTACTTAAAAAATAAGAAAACGTAAAAAACAATTGGTGGAGACAAACCATAAGAGACTTCTAAACTCATGAAATGAACTAAGAGTGGCTGGGAGGCAGGGGGGTGGGGATAGGGTGGCTGGGTTATGGACATTGGGGAGGGTATGTGCTATGGTAAGCGCTGTGAAATGTGTAAGCCTGACGATTCACAGACATGTACCCTGGGGCAAATAATACATTATATGTTAATAAAAAAAAAATTGGTGGATTGTATGGTATATGAATTACGTCTCAAGAAAGCTGTTACCGGGCGCCTGGGTGGCTCAGTGGGTTAAAACCTCTGCCTTCGGCTCAGGTCTTGATCTCAGGATCCTGGGATGGAGCCCCGAATAAGGCTCTCTGCTCAGCAGGGAGCCTGCTTCCCCCCTCCCTCTGCCTGCCTCTCTGCCTACTTGTGATCTCTCTCCTGTCAAATAAATAAATAAAATCTTTTTTAAAAATGTATGAGTGTATATATGCAGGAAAAAAACCTAAAAAAACTCCTGACATTTTGAAAGGTTTTATTAATGCCCCTGGGATGGAGCCTCCCACTCCTGGGATGAGGCCTCCATCTCCTGGGATGGAGACTTCCCACTCATCAGGAAGTCTGCTTATCTCCCTCTGCCTCTGCCCCTCCCTTTGCTTGTGCTCTCTTTCTCTGTAATAAATAAATCTTTTTGAAAAATAAAAATAAAATGTGATACAGGCTACAGTTCAATTATTTTTGTCGTATGGTTGGAGCCCTGAGAAAGGAGGATGCTACAGACTGAACTGGGTCCCCCTCCAATTCCTATGCTGAAGCCCTAACCCCCAATGTGATTGTATTTGGAGATAGGAAGTAACTGAGTTTAAATGAAGTCATAAGGGTGGGGCCTTGATCTGATAAGATTAGTGTCCTTATAATGAAGAGACACCAGAGGGGCACCTGGGTGGCTCAGTGGGTTAAAGCCTCTGCCTTCAGCTCAGGTCAAGATCTCAGGGTCCTGAGATCGAGCTCCGCATCGGGCTCTCTGCTCAACAGGGAGCCTGCTTCCTCCTCTCTCCCTTCCTACTTGTAATCTCTTTCTCTCTGTCAAATAAATAAATAAATAAA
>JAQQSY010007614.1:0-10352 GCA_028646535.1 Procyon lotor | reverse complement strand
CAATTAAGGAAAGAGGATTATTAATGCAAAAGGAGAATATTTTTCTACCTGAAGTACATATTTCACTTCATTTTGCTAATCCTTCATTTGTAGAAATTGGAGAGATATCTTGAGACACTCGGTGTTAAAGTGGGTAATTGTTAAGTATGAACTGCCAGAAGTGGTCATTTCTTTTCAAATGCACATGGAATTTACTGAGCACTATATAATTAAACACCATCTCTTGCGGTATCTCTCTGTTTCTGACACTTCATTCTAATTTAGGAACAACACGTGTGATTAAAAATTTCCTCCAGTAATTCTGGGATGACTACCAAAAACACTGTGACCGTGTCCCGACATATTGGGGGAGTTCTGCCATTAATGGTGTAACAAACCAACGCTGAACTTGACGGACAGGACCCCAGAGCTGGGGACAGGGTCCTGGGCACTGGGACTCTGCTCTTCACAGACAGTGGTTCTCAACCAGGGAGATTTTGCCCTGACGTGGGGGCCGGTTGAGGGGCTGATGTGCTACCAGCATCCAAGGCGTAAAGGTTAGGCATGTTGCTGAGCACGCCACAAGGTGCGGGACAATCCCCTACAACAAAGAATTATCTGGCTGAAAATATCAATAGGATCCCAGCAGAGACATTTGGATGCTGAGAGAAAAGAGACAGCTCTATTCAAATGTTCAGCTTCTTACTGGTAAAGGTCATTATCGGTTGAATTCGAGGCAGCACACTAGGGCTTGGACACTGTGTCCATTTCTCTTTGGACCCTATACACGTTACTTTAGCTCGCTCTTATGTTTCCGATGCAAGGCGGTATGATGACCAGAATGCACCGGGAACATATTCCAATTCATTAAGAACTCGGATAGGCGTGACAATTGAAACATGGCTCGCATCAGCAGCCCTAGTCTCTGTTTTTATGGGACATCACCTAAATCCTAACGGTGAATTTTCATCTTCAAATGAAAGGGTAAGAAAAAATATGCCAATCTGCTCATACTCTACTTGTGCATTTTCAGCTAAATGGAATTTCAAGTGATTCCTTCTCTTCAACCCATCAATATTAGAGGGAAGACTGTCATTGGGGACTTTCAACGGATCTAGAGATATTTCAGAAGGCATCCTTCTAATGATTGTCTTTTTCTGCAATAATATGCAAAAGTAATAGGATTAACAGAAAAAATAACTTATCGAAAAGAGCCTAGGGAATTGAGCAATGTAGACTAAAACAGCTGTCATGAAAAAAATCAGACATCCTCATCATTAATTATGTTTTCAAGCCCTCCCCACCATCACTGTGTCAAGAGCACCTTTCAGTTTACTCCATCAAACCATTTGCCATACAGCAAATAGATGTTTAGTCCAAGATCTAGGAGAAATTACTGGCTAGGCATTTGAGTTTTTAAATTAAAAAATATGAGCCTGTTCCTGTGAACAAAGATATTTCAAATTTATCTTATGAATGATATCAAGTGCCTTTTGACTCAGATTATATACGTATATTTCTCTGAGCTGTCAATTGCCCTTCTTTCTGCTAAGTGCTTATTTCTATACACTGCAAACATTTCTAATTACACATACTAGCAAATATACAAAATCCTCCTTTTTGTACCATCCATTCAGTGCCATGTCCAGCAAGAAATTTTTGCACATGACAACTATAAAACTGACAGTTTTGTTAAAAAAAAATTCATAGTTTCCTCTCATACCATGAACCGAAATCTAGTTAACTAATAACTAGTTAACTAAAATCTATTAACAAATAGCCATCACAAGCAGGGGGAAAGGTAAAAGCAAGAGAGAGACAAGCAAAATATGAGAACATTTCTTGTGGTTCATTTGTTAGAAGGAGAGTTTAAGTGTGAAAACCAACCTGGAGAAAGAAATGGAAATGGAAATATTCGGAAGCATTGAGAATGAAGGGCTCATTGCCCAGGATCACCACAATCCTATTGCCACGCACCTGGCGTGCTGGTAGAACAGCAGGCCATAAAGTTACATAAATGGGAATTGTACCATATTCCCATCTTTACCAATCAACTAGATGTTTGCACAATTATTCTGAATAAAAGCTTTTACAAAATGGATGTGCTGAATATCACTATTATCACCCACACAGCTTCATAAATGCCTCCTTGCTAATTGTAATAGAGTAAATTTGGTTAATTACCTCCGGGGGCCAAGGAGTGTTGCAGAATGGCACCTCCTAGCCTGAGGCCATTTCACCTCACCTCTGAGATCTCCATTTCGAAGTCTGAGAGTAACTTTTTTTTTTTTTAATAGGCTCCACACCTAGCGCTGGAGCCCAACACAGGGCTTGAACTCACAGCCCTGAGATCAAGATCTGAGCTGAACTCAAGAGTCAGATGCTTAACTGACGGAGCCATACAGGCACCCCTAAGAGAAACTTTTGAGACAAAGTTACAGTGTTCTGAGACAATTCTCAAATTATTCCTCATTGTCACTGAGGGGCAGAGTTCTTCACAGGAAAGTGATGAATAAGAAGCAAAATATTCAGCTCACAAAGGTTATTCTGCCATACAAAGATTAAGTAAAAATTCATGTGGAGAAAGAAAGGCTTGCATTTTCTGCAATAGAATTGTTCTATATCTAATTTTTAGGCCCTGTTAGCCAATAAAGAGAGCACCATACTGAGTGTCATTTATAATGTAATGGTTGAAACGGAAGCATATTTTACAGTTTTTATAAAGTCCTCGACTTTATAAAGTCCAGTATTTTGGCTTCCCTAGTGTTGCTTTCCTCTCTCTCTCTCTCTCTCTCTCTCTCTCTCCCCGCTCTCCCTCTAACATTCTTTCATTATATCCCACATATGAAAATGTTATATATAAGATGTTCAGAAGTAAAGAGAGATCAAATATTCTGGCACTGGGAAGGCACTGGGCTAAGGCCTAAGAGTTGGGAAGAAATGGTTTGGTCCAAATAAAATGCTTGAGGTTTATAGATCCACAGGCTGAATTATATTTATCTTCATGTACACAAATGCCACAGGGGCTGTGGGACAACACAGTGTCTTCTCTGAGGTAAATGTTAGCTGCCTTTGTGTATCTAGCTTGCCCAAGCCCAGCCTCATGCAGATTTCCTTCTGCCTGTGCCAAAATAACCATGATTTTACCACATGATATTTTTACTTCATTTATCTTGACATTCTTTTAACTTTCTTGATATTGAAAAGGAAAAATAGGGGCACCTGGGAGGGTTAAAGCCTCTGCCTCCGGCTCAGGTCGTGATCTCAGGGTCCTGGGATCGAGCCCCGCATCGGGCTCTCTGCTCAGCACGGAGCCTGCTTCCCCCGTCTCTCTGTCTGCCTCTCTGCCTACTTGTGATCTCTGTCAAATAAAAAAAAGAAAAGAAAAAAGAATGAACCATGTGGAAAGGAGCAGGGGTGGTATATCAAGGCCAAATTGGGTTTAAAATGGCTTTCTTTCTAGTATACCATTGCTGATTGCCTGAGATAAAGGAAATAATATAGTATTACTGTGGCAACAGTGACATAAACATAAGATAAAAAATACAATAAAAAGATTAATGGCAGACAAGCAAAAGAAGAGCAAGTCTAAAAGTAAAGTATCTTCTTGATATTTTGAATAGTGGCTTCAAAAAAAGGTATGTCCATGCTCTAGTCCCTGGGACCTGAGAAAATTACTTTATTTGGAAGAAGGTAATTGAATTAAAGATCTTGAAATGAGAAGATCATCCTGGATAATGTAAGTGGACCCTCAATTCAATAACAAGTGTCTTTATAAGAGACATACAGAAGAGAAGACAGACATACAGAGGACAAGTCAGTGTAAAGTTGGGTGTCAGAGACTGGAGTGATTTGACCATTACCCAGAAATTGGAAAAGGTATGGAACAGATTCTCTCCTAGAACATCTAGAGAGTGAGGTCCTGCCAACACCTTAATTTGGGGCTCCAGCCACCAAAACTATGACTGAATAAGTTGCTATGATTTTAAGCCACCAAGTTTATGGTAATATTACAGCAGCCCTAGGCGATTAATACACTTTCCAAACTACACACACACACAAACACACACAGAAATATGTGTATATATACACGAACACACAATTATGTGTACTCATATATATTATATGTACACATAAACATATGTGCACACATGGTCAGATATATCCATATGTACTACATGTGGTATACATAAGCATATACATACATATACTCAATATGAATATATTCACTACATAGCTTCTATTAAACAAATTTTAACAACCTAAAATGTTCTATAATGTTTGGCAAATATCCTGAAGTTCCTGTAATGGACTAAATGTTTATATCTCCCTAAAATTCATGTTGAAATCCTAACCCTCGATGTGATGGTATTAGGAGGTGGGGTCTTTGGGAGGTAATTTAGGTCAGAAGGCTAGAGCCCTTGTAAAAAGAGACAGACGAGAGTTTGCTCCTCTCTTCATGGGCCACGAGAGGAGACAAGGAGAACATGGCCATTTGCAAACCAGGCAGAGGCCTTTAGCAAGAGCCTGACCATGCTGGCATCCTGATCTTCAACTTCCAGCCTCTAGAACTGTGAGAAATAAAAAGTTCAGAGGTGAGGCTCAGTCACTGAAGAAATGTTCTGAAATCAGCTGTAGAAAGAATGATGTCATACTCCTTCTGGAAATTATATTTAACATATGCTAAGGCCTAAGATAAAACATTCTCTTTCTATACCAGAAATCTGAGATCCCAGTCACGTGGCTGTGTCTTGGTTATGATCATTGCATAATTAGGTCCTTTTGTATTTTCCTTTCTTTCCCTTTGCGCTAAGTTGACATCGGGCACTATTCACACTGTAACCACACCAGAATAAGTACTATTCTCATATTGAGTTGGTGCTACGTCTTCTCAGCTCGAAAAAGATGTGTTTCAAAAGGAATTACTGGGAACAGCCAATCCATTTTTGCGTTTGAAGATATAGTTCCCAAACTGGATTCAAATATTTTAGGAACTAACGGAGGGCACTTTTTGAATGAAAGCTATCTTACATGCTATTTTCCTTGCTGGCCCCGGGGCACAATCTTCTCCATTAGTTGAGAAGACATGCCTTCTAATGTTTGCTTTTCATTACCTGGAAGCTATTGAGTGTCTTTGTGCCCCTTCCTGATATTGTCATCTTTTGTCACCCTTTAATTAATATCTTAGATATTTGGATTACAGTTTTATTAAGAACATGGGTGTTGGTTTTGTTTTTTCCAAGGAGAATGAGAAGGATACTTGCTTTAACACTGAGTTAGAGAAAAATTTGGTCGGGGTTACATTTGCTCTTACTTTTCTGGAATAAAATTTACAATGTCATTGTAGAATGTGTGAGGATATATGACTAAAATAAACTTGTTTGACGTAACAGCTCCCAACTTTTTGACAAATAGGAGCTTATTTTCTGTGCACAGTATATTTAATGAGAGGAAAAAGGAGAATGTATTGCAGCCACAGAAGCCATTGCCATGCTGGATTTTCTCAAGAGGCCACTGTATTTGGAGGGAGACAATGCAGCTTGGATTTTAGGATTTGGCTAAGACAGAAATTTATACAAATTTGGCTAAGACAGAAATTTATACAAATTTATACTTGCATATAAATTTACTAGAGGGGTTGAAATTCAAAGATCTCAAAAGAGGGAAAGTAGTGGTATAACTAAGAATTAGAATTTCTCCCAAATAGAAATTAGAACTATTATTTCTTCTCTTTATAATTTCATCGAACTTATTCCACGTCAAGTTTCTGTACTTACTACTCTGACAATAAGTTTCGAAAGGTGTGAGCATGTTTTTCTCAAAGCTTCAGGGCACTGGCTCAGTGAGAGTCATTGAGTGTTTCTTTGGCTAACTCTATGGGAGACTGAACATAATGCTGTAAATACAGATGCCCTTAATACTACGTATCTTCATTGTGTGTATGTGATTTTGTTTGTTTTTCCGTTGACCTGGTTGCAAAGTAGTAAATTATGAAATTTCAATTGCATGAAATTTAAAGAAGAATTCCACTCTGTCGGTAATTTTAAAATAAATTTTAAACCATGTTAATCATTAAGCAACAATGAAAATGACTATCCATTGATCTTAGCCTCTAAAGAGCAGGCAGGAATGGTGAGAAGGGTTCTTAACCATCTCAAGAGCTGCGTGGGAAAAGAATCTGTGAGCAGGCCGTGAGCTTCCCCCTGAATTATGGTAAGGAAAGACTTGCCACTTCCGAAGAACTATACTTGGTTTCTATTAAACAGCTTCTGATTCCTTTCCTCTGAATGGAGTCCACCTGGGAAGACTGAGGACTGTCAAGACTTGGTATGAGGAATACTGGAGGCAGTGCTGGTATGGCCGCCGCAATGGCCGGAGGCTGAAGCGAAGGGATAATTTGGAAGAAAGCTATAAATTCCATTCTTATCACCACGTTGCCTAAGGAAAATGACTGCTTGCCCTGTGACTCAAGAAATGCTCAGCCACTGCCAGGCTGTTGGGATCAGTGGGGGGTAGCAGGCCATGGGCTTGCTATCCCAAATTCTCCGAGATGTTTATGAAGAGATAGGCACAGAGATGTTCCCGTGAGTTCAGGGAGCGTAGCGGGTGTGTCCTGTGGGGTATTACACAGGAGTGAGTGTTTGAGTGTTTTTTGTTTTTTTTTTAGATTTTATTTATTTGACAGAGAGAAACACAGTGAGAGAGGGAACACAAGCAGAGGGAATGGTAGTGGGAGAAGCAGGCTTCCTGCAGAGCAGAGAGCCCGATGTGGGGCTCGATCCCAGAACTCTGGGATCATGACCTGAGCCAAAGGCAGATGCTTAACCACTGAGCTACCCAGGCTACCCGGAGTGTTTCTTTTGACCAAAATATAAAACCTTGTGTAAAGAAAGGTTGACTTTTAGACCACGAGGTGCTTGGAAAAGATACTGTAGGTACTTTACTTAACCCTGACATTGCAAAATATAAGTGGTCTATTTTAGCTGTCATGTAGGTCTGGCCATGGGAAGTAGCTTTGTGCACTTTGGAAAAATAGGTTTCTAAACAGGTTTAATTATCCAAAGACATGAGGTAAATCAGAGTTGTCAATACAAATTATTAATGACAGTAATTTCAATCTTCTCCCGTTCCCCATATTCTCTATCCATCGATCCACAGAAGCATGGCTGTCAGTCCTTCCTCATGTACAACAATGGTCTGTAAAGTTATTTTACTCGTCACGTGACCCAGTATGGTTATCTTTGAGTCTGTTTGATTGCACAACCAAACAGGGCAACTCAGGAGTTTTGTAAGGCAAACATGGAAAGCAGGATGCTTTAACATCATAATTAATCCCTTTTTTCTGAAGAATGTCTAATAATTTAGTCCTAATTATTTAGGACTAAATTCTAAATAATTAGAAGATTACCCAACTAATCTTCTGAGAAAGATTCTCCTTCACAAGATCCTCCTCTTGGCAGGCAGGCTCTAGGCCTGTTCAACCTATGTTAGGTAACTTAGCCTCATTCCTTCACTTTTTGGAGATTATAAAAACCAACCAACCAACCAACCAAACAAAAACCTTTGCAACAGTAGAGAAGTAATATTGAAAGAGACACTGCATAATTTAAAATTTTCACTACCTGGAATTTTTAGGATCTTGTAAAGACAACACCAATGTTCAAGTATTTGAAAGGAACACTAACAAAGAAAGGATTTAATCATCTCAGGGTCACTCTATTTGGAAATCTAACTTGCCTTTAACAAAGGAAACCTACAAGAATACCATTTCTGACTAGGTCTGGTTATAATTGTTATGATATTTTTCAAAGCACATGGGAATAATTCTGAGGCTCTGAAAAATCACTACGATTTCAATGGTTATCTGGCAGTTTTTCTAATCAGCGTTGCTACGTCTCATATCCTTTTTGTTTTTATTTCTTACCAAAAAGTATCATTTTTAATTGAATCATGGATCTCAAGTTATGCAAGTAATTAGGCTTAATGAATACATTTTGTGCCGGGAAGTCAATGAATGGGAAGTCTAAGGACCTGGAGAATATTTTTATTAAAAATAAGCATGTTAATTTCATTGGATGTATATCATTGCGGGTTTTTTTTTCACAAATTAATAAGCAGAGATGAGTCCTTTTCAAATAGTCAAGGCAAGTAATAGACAGAATCTGTTACGGTAAGGACCCAAGAGTCATAGGATGGTCAGAATCTACACATATTTTAAAATTGTCTGTGCAGGTCCGGAAGCTTCTCTGTGTGACTGACTAAGGATCAAAGACTAAACACGCAGGGTCATAGTTGTAGAGGCTCTGTGGGCTGGGTCAGACAAGGTCATCTGATGATTTCAGCAACAGCCTCTTCTTTGGAACTCTTTTAAAATAACTGCTTTCTGCTCCAATCCCTGTGTCACCCTGCACTCAAATTAACGTCTTTAAAACATCAAACTCCAGATGATTCTTCCTCAGAAATGCTCAGCCATCCCTCATTATCTGGCAACACAGCATTCACGTGTCCCCTCCTGCACCCATCCTGCCGGTGGGTCTGTCCCTCTCCCTCTCATTCATCCAGCCGTACCTCCCACGAACCTCTACACCGCTCTCTGCCCCAAACTTCCCAGTTCCAACTTCAAGCCTTACCTCGTGCCTTTCATGCCACTTGTGCCTTCTCAAACTGTCAGCTATATCCCTCAAGCCCACTTTCTTTAAAAACAAACATCTCAGTATCTTCAGCACTCACACAATCTCATCTCCAAATTCTTGGAGTGCTTATTGCCTCATCTGCTCATTTTCGCATCTAATTACACACTTTCGTATCTTGTTAATTACTATTTCGAAGTTTAATCAGGTTCCTATAATTAGGTATTTAAATAATAATTACTGCTGTGTGTGAGATTTTACTGTTTTCCGGCTAGTGAAGGGTTTTGCTCCTAACAGAATCTTTTTATCTATTGAGAGAGGAAGTTCAAGTATTCAAGCACAGTGACCTAGCAAAATGAAAAGCAAGGTCAGGTCTCTTGATTACATATGTTCAAAAATATAAACTATAGGACAGCAACTAATTTCTCATCCGTGACAACATCAGGCAACATATAACATCAGGGAGTGACTTAGATATACCGTCAAGGAGGGCTTCGGTCTTCAATAAAGATTTTCGACAAGACTGGGTTTTCAAGGCTGGATTGTTTTCAGTTTGTCTTTCCTTGATCCTGCAGAATATCTAACAGTGCCTGCTATCATCTCGCTTTTTCTCTTTGGGAATTAAGATTGTTTCAAGATGCGCCTGAAATACTGCTCCCAACTTTTAAAAATGTAGCAATAGATTTTATACTTCTAAATAGTATACATTTATATGTATATATAGTCTTATATATACATATAGTATATATATATATACAAATAGTATATATATATATACAAATATATATATATACAAATGGTATACATTATATGTATATATAGTCAACAACCAAGTCTTCACATGGTTGTTGCATATTTTCTTTGAATAACTGTGATCACATGGTCATGATCATTGACATATCTTTTTAAAATTTACCATCAGATCCACTTTACTCATTTATGTATTCTTACATGTATATCTTATATTTACTAATGTATTCTTAAATGTATATTTTATACATATAAAATAAATTTATACATTTATTTATAAATAAAATAATTTAAATAAAAACATTAAATAAAAATAAAATTAAATAAACTTTTTTTATTATTTATAAATTTAGTTTCAAACTGAACTGCCTCTAAAACAAATCTACCTTCAAAGGATGATTTGATATTATGGATAATATCTTTAGGAAATTGGCTCAGATATTGAGGGCAAGGACAAAGGAGGAATTTCCGGGGGTGAGGTGTGGGGAGGGGAGTCAAACAGTGGGAATAGTTCCAGCTTCCAAAGGAGACTTCTTTGAAGATTAAAAAAAGAAACTCTCTTACATGTGTAAATTCTGGCATATTTGTCCATATCATTGTGACATTCAAGCCATAGACTGAATGTGTGTATCTCCCTTTCAGTTCAAAGGGTTATTGAATACCTTTCATCTTCTAGGCACCTTGCTGGGGATAGAAACAGAAATGAAACAAAGTAAAATACCTCAAAACAGCTTCCTCCCAGTGAGGAAGACATACAGGTGTATGGTCGTAATCAAATGTAATGTGTAAGTGTCCATGGGAATATCTAGAGTTTGACCTGAGATTTTTCTGGGCAGGTGACAGAAACAGAGGAATGTTAACCCTTTTTCACTATCACAAGGGCTCTCTTAAGAAAGCAGAAGTGACGATTTCTTTTTACAGAGCTTCTGGTAGAGAAAGGAAGGCCATGAGCAAAAATAACAGCCAAATACCATGTTGTAGTAATACGAATCA
>JAQQSY010007613.1:0-10352 GCA_028646535.1 Procyon lotor | reverse complement strand
TTATGTCAAAGTAGTAGTAAATAAAACTTTCCAAGACCAAACTTCATTTTTACGTGGTTGTAGAAATTATAGTGTAGCTAATAAAAAGAGGGTATCTTATGTCTACTATTGTACGAATCATGAATTATACAACAGGCAAAATGAGAAACTACAATGGAATCAAACCTATATGGAGATAAATATATAAGCAAAGTAGCAATCATGTCAGTTCTCTTAATAAACTGCATGTGCACAGCGGGCTCCTCAGGAAACGAATGCAATATATTAGTAGTAATTATTAGTTTAGGACTTCAACGTAACTATGAAATAGTTGGTAATTAACCAGTAATTAGTGCTGTGAGTTCTTTGAAAGATAAAGCACTGGTTTGTAAAAGATTCCTGTGCATTGAATGGGTCTCTGAGAATGAAAAGTCAGACCTAACAGACACTTTCTGCAATGAATATAGAGCTTTTTAAGAGTTTTCCATTATCAAAATTGTAAAGGGAAGTCTAGTGTCTTGTCCCGGTTTTGTGTGTCTGTGCATCTACTGATATTATTGGGGGTTGAGGGTGGGTGTGTGTGATTTTGTGATTTACAAGAGATTTTTATTTGGTCTTATTTCCATTCCAGCACAAAGCCCTTAAAACCCTTGGAAATTCCTAAGTGATAAGCACTGTAGAAGTGTTTTCGTCATAACAAGCCCCTTTCAACCACCCTTGAGCGCATTAGTGCAGTGAGTTTCAGAAAGCCTTCAAGTATAGTAGCTGGTGGCCAGGGAAACCAACCATGTAATTAGAGAGTTGGAACTTCCAGTGCCCCCCACCCCAGTCTGGGGCCTAGAGACTGAATTCAGTCACCAATGACCAATAATTTAATCAACTGTGCCTATGTAATGAATTCTCAGCAAAACCCCACAAGGATGGGTTCAGCGTGCTTTTGGCCGGTAAATACATGGATGTGCTGGGAAAGCGGCTCATCCAGAGGCCATGGAAACTCCACACCCTTTCCCCATACCTCGCCCTGCTCTGCTCTTCTATCTGGCTGTTCCTGAGTTCTAGCCTTTTTTTTTTTTTTTTTTTTTTTTTTTTTTTTTTTTTGAGTTCTAGCTTTTTATAAGAAACTGATCATCTATTAAGTAAATGAGCCGCTCTGGCAAGCTAATGCACCCTAAAGGGGAAGGCCAAACAAACCTTGGATTGATAGCCAGCTGGTGGTCCCAAGTACAGGCTGGATTTGGGACTGGCATCTCAAGGGGGAGGAGGAGCAGTGTTGTAAAAATGAGTCCTTCACTTGCAGGGCCTGATGGGGGAGACCTCTGTCTCTCCAGGGACAGGGACAGAGTCAAAATTGAATTAAACTGTATAACACTTAGTTTATGTGACGGAATTCCTTGGTGTATGGAAACTCACATGTGCTCCTGTTTGGTGACCAGAAGTATTGAGCACGAGTCATAAAGGAAACACAGCAAGTAGTGAAATTTTTTCTGCATGGAAGGGGGGGAAAAAAAAAATAAAAGCATGTCTCCCCCCTCTGGAGGAGTCAGGCAAAATTCATTTGCTCTCATCCTTACTGTCATTTGTGAGGAAGATCGTTTTATGTGATGAATAATGTTGACTTACATTTAGGTCTCATCTCTCATCTTTAGGGTTCTTAATGCAAAGAATGTGCTTTGCCTGAAACCACAGACCTTGCCACTTGATGTCATGAACTGTATGATCTTCCTTTCTTCCCATGTCCCACCGCTCCTGCATGGCCCAACCACCCTGCTCAACCACGAATGACCCTTTAAGGCCGAATGAGAAAAATAATTCATCAAAACTTTTTTTTTTGATGGAGGCATTTAGCCGGAATCTGAAGATAGGAGTTAACCCCCCTCCACTTCATTCACAAGTCTATCCCTGATGGGCCGTACAGTATAGCCAGAGTTTGTCACTGTGATTTCCCTAAGGGACAGAGTATTTCGATGGCTTCTGAAAGAATCAATGAACCACTTATGTGACTCACTTTTCGCCTTTATTAATCTGTCCCACAAGTGAGGGCAGGGTTGGGCTAAAAGAATTTATTACATTTATTGGCCAGAATTAAATTATTTACTCAGACTTGTAAAGAGGCCACAATATTTTGTGATTCATGATGACCAGAGTAGCCTTCTCTAAGCTAAGAGGAGCCAGACTTCAGTTTTGGGGAAGTATTAACTAGTTATTAAAAAAAAAAAAAAAAAGTGGAGAAGACACTTTATCCCAAGAGTTTCCTGGAAACATGGGTTCTTGCAGATGTCAGCACCTACACTGAAGATCATCTTGTTGAACATCCAACTGACAAGGGGCAGTGGGCTTGGAGTAACTTTCATAGCTCTATCAGTTTAATTAGATTCAAAACAGGAAGGAGTGTCCATGCTGCCCCACTGTTCAACAAATAGCGTATTACTTAAAATGTCTCATTTTCTCCTCACAGGACTTTGCAAACAATATAAAAGATGGCTTGCAAATTCCCTAAGAAGGATCTACTTAAAATGTCCAACTCAGTGACAACTTACCAGATAGTTATCAATATCCTCAAGTCACATAAACTCCAAACAATACACTTAATGACTCTAGAAGTCTGCCATTTCCAGCAGATGTGCTAGAATTAAGATCATCCCTCAAAGATTAATACCACCTTGATGCCCAGATTGACCTTCCCTTAGGCTCTAACCCCACTCAGAAATTAATAGGAACTGTTAGGATTTGTTAAGCAAGTCTTGCTATTTGTTAAGAAAAAAATTTATTGAAATACAACCCCTTAAACTGTAAGTGTATAATTCAATTTTCACCAAGTGAACACAATGTTGTATTCAGAACAAGATTCAAAACGAAGAGTCCACGCCCTTTTCTCACTCACTATCTTGACTTCAATTATGGATTAGTTTTGCCAGTTTTTAAGCTTTCATGCAAGTTGAACCATATTATAGATGCTCTTATGTCTGCCGTATTTTTTTTCTAGGTTGTACTTACGAGATTCATTCATGGTGATGTATGCAGTAAGTCGCTCATTCAGTCTCACTGCTGTGTAGTAGTCCATTGTATGAGCATACAACAGTATTATCTAACTATGATGATTTAGGTTGTCAGTTTGAGGGTAATTATAAACAGTATGGTCGTGTATGTTATAGCAGATCCTTTTGTACAGAGATGTACATTTCTGAAAGTATAGACTTAGGAGTACAATCACTGGCTGACAGTGTTGCCCACATTAAGCTCTAACACTGATAAATGGCTGTCCAAAGTGATTGTACCAACTTACATTCTAGTTAGGGTGTTCTTTTTCAGTATGACATCTTTGTCACCGAGAATTTTCGTGTTTAGTTCATTTTCATTTATTGCAATTAGTGATATATATGGACATGTATCTACAATCTTCCCTTTTGTCTTCTGTTTCCCTTTGCTCTCCTTTCCTGCCTTGAGTTAATCTTTTCAATTACTCAATTTTCCTCGTACCAGCTTGTTAATTATAGATCTTATATCTATGAGTTTAAAACTGCACATTTGATTTATTGCAAGTTAATATAAATTAGGATTCTATCACTTCCTAGACAATGCCAGAATCATGGAATATTTTAACTCCATTTATAGTTTTCCATCTTTTTAAAATATTGTTATACTACATTTTAATTGGATATACACTTCAAACCCCACCGAGACAGATTATTACTGTTTGGTCCATTATTAAGACAATGACTTTATCTGGAATTATTTACATTCATCATATTTCCATTGCTCTCTGTTCCTTGCATTTTTCTAGTTCCAGCTCAGGTACTCCCCTCACTGCCTGTACAAATCTCTTTAGCATTTTTCTTAGTGTAGCTTTTATAGTAATAAATTCTGTCAGGATTTTTAATTTTACTTTTCTTTAAATTATGCAAAATATTTCCACTGGACATAGATATGTAGTTCAGTGGTTAGTTTATTTCAGAACTTTAAACATCTTACTCTATTGTCTTTTGCCTACCATATTTTGCTGAGAGGTTGATTGTCAGTTACCTTCTAAAGAGAATATTTTTCGGACCATTTAAAATGTTTCCCCCCTTTCATTGGTTTTAATCCCTTTTGGTCTGATGAGCCTCTTGTAATTTCCATTGTATGTATCTAGCTTTGGGTTATTAGTGCTTTTGGTCTGTTCCAAAGTTTTTCTTCAGGTTCAGAAAATAAGTATAGGCTACTAGCTCTTCAAGTATCATTTGTCCTATTCTCACTTTGTTTCTTTTGGCACTTCAATTTCATGTATATTGGATGATTCCGTATCTAATATGGATCCCTTGTTATATATACATATACACACGTGTGTGTGTGTATACATATATATAAAATTTCATTTTCTTGAATGGGCATAGGGCGTGGGCTTTCTCTGCTTTGTCCTGGATATTCTTAACATACTCCATTTTATTAATTTCTTTTACTCTATCCAGTTTGCTTTTTAAATTTGTGAATTTATAATTTCAGCTACAGTTTTTACTAGATCTGGGATATCAATTACATTCTTACAAATTCTATTTCTCTGGTGAAACTCACTGTCTTACCATTTGCTGTTGTTCCTGTATCATTCTGAGTTGATTATTTTTAATCAGTTAAAGTCAATGTCTGGTAACTCCAAAAACTGGGACATTTATAAATCTGATTCTATTGTCTATTTCTTATTGATAAGTCTAGTGATTTTACTCTATTCCAGGTATTTACTAAGAATATTTTGCCAGGACTAGAGATGGAGGTATCTTCTTTGAGATACCTTATCTACTGCTAGGCAGTTACAGCGAAGGGTGTATCACCTAAATTCCACCTGGGCCTGTGCGGACTTGAAGCTGGTGTTTGCATTTTAAAATGTTCATTCCATTTTTATCTGAATCATTCACATGCCTAGGTTTCTGCCCTTTAGGGAGTTCCTAACAGAGACCTTCCCTGGGGTGTTTAGTGAGGCCCTGTCTCCTTGCTTTTAAACAGAGTTCTATTTAAGTTTGGTTTTTATTTTTGTCTTTAAGTTTTAAGTAATCTCTGTACCCACGGTGGGACTTAAACTCACAATCCAGCGATCAAGAGTCACATGCTCCTCTGACTGAGTCAGCCAGGTGCCCCCAAAGTTGTTTAAATTCTCAACCTCTCAGGGTGCCTGGGTGACTCAGTCGGTTGGGTGTCTGCCTTGGGCTCAGATCATGATCTCAGGGTCCTGGGATCGAGCCCCATGTTGGGTTCTACACCCAGTGGGAAGTCTGTCTCTCTCTCTTCTCCCTATTCCTGATCAAGTCCTCTCTCTATATTAAAAGCTTTTAAAAAAGTAATTCTCCACCTCTCACACTTAATATTTGAACAAAGTTTTGACAGATTAAAAAAAAATTACTTTTGAGGATTTTGCCCACGGTCCATTTTCTTGTTGCTTCATTGACAGTTTGGGGTGATATCATTAGCAAAATTTCAGTAATATTCTATGTTCTTATAAATCCTCCATTTAAATCTCTAGTCCCAATCTCCCCATCTCTTTACCCAGATATAAAAGGATCATTTCCATCTTAATAGTCTGTGGAATATGTATTTATCACAGCCCAAGTTAATATCCATAAAATTATACCAAACGTAACAGCTGCCCATCCAGGTCACCAAATCTTCCTAATTCCAAATTGAGTTATGCCTTCATCTTTTCATGTTCCCTTTGTCTCTACTGTATTGTTCTGAGATGCTCTCCTTTAATTATTTAACACTATTTCCATAATATTCTAATGCACAGATTATCTTCTCATCCCCCTTCACTGGCTTCTAATTCTTGAAAATTTAACTTGAATTCCTAAGCCTCAGTGTTTTACAAGTACTTTAACAGCTTTCCCCAATCCTTCCCCGTATTTTCTTCTTACCTTCTCACATCTCCCCCATTCACACCAAACCTCACTGACACGCCAGGCATATCTTCACACTGTTAAAGCCAGCTAGAATCAAGTTTCCTTCCATTTTCTCCATTTGGAAAACTTCAAGATCCACCATATATATTCAGCCTCTGAAGCCTCCATTTTCCTCCTACCAGCAGAATTAATCTTCTCTGTGCACACCTTGAAAATATTTTATTTTTGAACTTAGAATCTGGCATTCTTATTATGTATGTATCTCTAACTAGAAATTCTTCCTTAAAAATAACCATCTTATTAAATTTAATATTTCCAGAATCTAGCATGGTACGTGACAACACATTAAACATTTATGTTAGAATAAAAGTAAATAAAGTTAAGCTTAATGTGTCAAAGTGAGTTGTGCTGGGGTCTTGCTGTTGAGCTCAGAGACCAAACAGCTGACCGAGGCTCAATTTCTAATCAATACAACACTCAATTTGTCTCAAGTTTAGTCCCTTAGAGCACATTGTAAAAGGCCACACTTTCCAGTCTGAGCCTTACTTTTGCCAATTAACTTTTCTCCAACTCTCAATGCAATTCCACAGGTTACACCATTTAATCTGATTTAGCTATCTCATGAATGCCTTGGTCCCAAGGACAAACTGAAGAAAAGCAAAGTCATTGATGGGCAAAGTAACCCCCAGGCCAGAAAGAATAACCTCAAAATGCACCTTCTATAGATCATCAGCAAGTATTCTTTTAAATACACTCCAAGTGGTACGTGGTAGTGACATCACAGAAAGTTAGAAAGAAGCTCCAGTGGAAATATCCAGCCCTAGCTCCCTAGTGGTACGATTAATGAAGTTTTCCCAGTCTGAACAGTTCTAAACCAACAGGATATCTACCACCTTAAAATGTGAAGCTGGTAGAAGTTTCTACAAATCCATGTTTTAAGATTCAAATATGAAAAGCTATGAATTTTTTTTTTTTTAAAGAGGAAGCCAGGAATGCCTGAGTGGTTCAGTGGGTTAAAGCCTCTGCTTTCAGCTCAGATCATGATCTCAGGGTCCTGGGATCGAGCCCCACATAGGACTCTCTGCTCAGCGGGGAGCCTGCTTCTCCCGCTCTCTGCCTGCCACTCTGCCTACCTGTGGTCTCTGTCAAATAAATAAAATCTTAAAACAAAAAAAAAAAAGAAAGAAAAAAGAAAAAGAGAGAAAGCCTGTGTGCGTTTAGGGGGGCAGGGGGAAAGGGCAGAGGGAGAAAGAATTTTTTAGGATTTTATTTATTTGACAGAGCACACAAGAGAACAAATGAGCATGAGCCAGAGAGAGAGGCAGAGGGAGAGGAAGAAGCAGACTCCTTGCTGAGCAGGGAGCCTGATGTGGGAGCTTGATCCAGGAACCCTGTGATCGTGACCTGAGCAGAAGGCAGAGGCTTAACTGACTGAGCCACCCAGGTGCCCTGAGAGAGAGAATTCCAATGATGCTCCATACTCAGTGCAGAGCCTCATTCACAACTCCATCCCACAACCCTGAGTTCATGCCCTGAGCCTAGAATCGGACATTTAGCCAACTGAGCCACACAGGAACCCCATGAAATTCAAATTTTAATTCTCTTTCCTTATGAGCTTTATTCAAAAGAAAGCTTGTGGGTTAGGCTATGTCAAAAGATGTTATTTTCATTAAAATTATCTATTTCTTCACCATTTTTCTTTACCTTCCATTTTCTCCTTGACATCTACCCTCTTTTTCACACAGATTCCTCCCTTAAAAGGTGTGTTTTGTTCATTTTTATGCTTATCCCCCACATAACTTGATTCTTTTTCTCCTTAGTTTTTAATAGAACTGCAACCATCTTTCTGAATCTGGCTGAAATTCATTATTACTACTATTATTGTTATGTCAGTCATCATTCCAATTTAAGGATCTCACTTTTACCTGAATTTTGGCACCATTTACTGTAACTACTATATGCTTGTTAATAATCACGTATTGCTTTTAAATCTGGCTATTTCTCCCCCAATTTGAGTGATTAAAAAAGAAAATAATGTTTCCTTTCTTTCATCCTCACATTTATCACAGACACAAGTAACCACAATAGGCACTCAAACAGTAGCGCTGTTTAAATGAGTTTACATCAAGAAGAATCAGCATTCAGAACTACAAATTCAGCACCTGAAAGCACACATTTCATATGAAGTGTTACTAATAAGATTACCACCAATATTTACCAGTATTATTTTCTTCTGAAGATTTTAATATTTTCTGGTAAGTGTTTTCTGTATGTTTAACAACTTTTATATTCTATTTTTTATAGATTTTTTATAGATCTTTTTTATGATTTTTAAAAATTAAGTTATCCAGCTTCTTTCTCCTTTTGAAATAGACATACTTTGGGTAACTTTTACTGAAATCAACAGGACTCCATGCTTGCAATTTTCACTGTTTACCTTTGCCTTTGTTGTTTCTTTTCTATTATTCATTGAGCATAGACAAATTTCTCAGATACTTATGCTTGTTTTTATTATTTTTCCTCTTTTTTGAACTTGGGTGAAGGGAAGAAGACCTGACAAAGGCAGTTTGGTTCAAAAAGGTAAATAAAGCAGTACTAAAAATGCTGGGGCAAGGAGGGGAAGACAAAGTAGTATTCAACATTTGTCAAGGAAACCTGTTTCAAGAGACAGGAACAATTTCGCTGCAAGATTTTAAACAGAATTTTCCAAGGAGCTCCAAGCAGAGATCTAGAGGATCTTGGCCAGCCCTGATATCAAGGTAACACCTTACCTCCCGCAGTCATCCTTAGTTAGAATACATTTAAGATAGCACATTCTCACTATTTTAGGATAAGGGATATGTTAATTTGTGTAAAATACAACCTTTATTTTCTATACCCAGTTCCTTTGAAACACATACAATAGGAGTTACTATATTTCTAAGAATATATTAGTTTACAGCGAGTTAAAAATTGCTGCATACTTGTAATTGTTCCTTTATACAGATTCTGCCCTTTTCTGGCTTTAAGGATCTCAGAGTAATTCATCAACGTTATTCAGTTTAAAGAGCAGAAGAGAGGCACCTGGGTGGCTCAGTGGGTTAAAGCCTCTGCCTTCGGCTCAGGTCATGATCTCAGGGTCCTGGGATCAAGCCCCATATTGGGCTGTCTGCTCAGCAGGGAGCCTGCTTCTCCTTCTCTCTCTGCCTACTTGTGATCTCTCTCTGTCAAATAAAATAAGATTTAAAAAAAAATAAAGAGAAAAAAGGGAAGATACCTCTCATTCGATTCAATTACAGTTGCCTAGAACAATTTCCCTCAGCTGTGGCTCTCATAACTCAAAGCATATTCTTTTAGAACTCTCCCCTTTTTCCATATTCTATTATATCCTATTCCAGCTTACAATGCTCAAACAAAATCTATAGCAACTTTTCTTGAGCAAAAAAGAAGAATACGATTGAGGTTGGGAAAAAAGGAGTCAGGAAGTAGAAAAAGAGGAATAAGAGAAGGAAAGTAAGAGTAAGGAGCAGAGGCAGGAGAATTGCAGGAAAGAGGCTTCTCAGAAGCCAGGAACTGAAGGGAAGAAGGTCGCCTCTCATCCCAGAACCCAGCATGCTCTCCTCAGGGATATGAGGATTCAGGCATCCGGGCTCTGCAACAACCACAGGTGTTGAAATCTGAATCCAAGTTGTTCCTACTGCTAATGCTGTGCATTTATCCTGCACACTTCTTCCCTCCTGAACAGAATATCTATCCAAAGGAACACAGTGTGCCAGTGTGGTTTTAATAAGAAATTAGTGTCTTTGGAAATAAGTCAAAGAAATTTTAATGTGGTAAAAGGCCAAAATAGTGAAATCAAAGAATTTGTTATTACACAGCATTTCAGAGTAAAAAAGTCTATTTCAAAGAGAAACTAATTGCAGCTAAAATTGCTAATCAAATATTGTAAAATAGCTAGTAAAATTAGAATATATAGATTTTTAAGCCTTTTTTTTTTTTTTTAACTCCGTTGAATTATTTCCATTAGCTGCTTTGTGGAAGTTTCCCCTTGTTTTCTACATTTTTCCAACATGTTTTCCACTTCAGGTATTACCTTGGGGGAGGGGGCTCTCAATGGACTCCAGTATCTGATACTAATGTACAAATGGGAGGTTTTAAATTCATTGGAGGTGAAGGTATTGAAATGTCCTATTAGAGTTCCATGAGGAAATGGCTTTCTTAACTTTCTATAAAATTAAACATTTAGTGATTTCATTCCAAACTTGACAAGCACACAAGTGCTCATGCTTCCCTCTCTGAAGAGGGGGATAAAAATTTCTGTTTAAGAGATAAACTGCCAGACTCTGGGTATTATACCCTCCTGTTTTTTTAACACCATTTATTTATCCAGGTCTCAATACCCTCCCTTGACCCTCACCACAACCCATCTTCCCTGCTGGAGAAGTCCCATAATCAAAGAAACATCATAAATTATGGCAGGTATTCCAAAACAGGAATGATTTATAGAAGTTTCAAAGACCAGACCAGGGGCAC
>JAQQSY010007612.1:0-10352 GCA_028646535.1 Procyon lotor | reverse complement strand
CCCACCAACAGTGGAAGAGGGTGCCCCTTTCTCCACACCCTCTCCAACATTTGTTGTTTACTGTCCTGTTGATTTTGGCCATTCTGACTGGTGTAAGGTGGTATCTCAGTGTGGTTTTGATTTGAATCTCCCTCATGGCTAAAGATGAACCTTGTTGTTTTTCAACGTAACAGATACAATGACAGTTGGTAAGCCCAGGTCAATCCACCTGATTAAAAAATTGTTCCTGGTCTCCAAAATCACCCAATCTGGAGCCGCTTCTCTGGACCTCTGTAGCTGAGCAGGGGAGGCTGTCCCGGGGTACGGCCCGCTGGCTACCCCGCACCCCCACCCTTCTGAGGGCCACTCATCCTTCCAACCACACCGCATCAGTTCCCAGTGTGTAACTTGGATCCCCTCCCCACAGACCATTAGAGAGGGTCACTCCCTGAGTCCCACAGAGCAGCGCACCCCACCCCCCATCGGCCCATTCCCCCCACCCCCACCCCAAGCACTGGCAGCTCCTCCCTCATCACAGAACCATTTGGCATGCATCACTATGCAAACGATGTCCCCACCGAGGGAGCCCATGGCCAGATTGCTATCTCAAGACCCCATGTTGGGCTGCTGTTATTTTTAAAGACAGCTCATTCAGCCACTGCAGGGAACTAATTTCTTTTCAACAAGGCCTGCAGCCCTGCCTCCAGAGCACCCCTCCAGAAGTGAGGGAAGCCAGACAGAGATGGAGGGGGTGGGGGTGGGGAACCATGATTAGCACAATTTCTAGGATCAAAGTCCTTTATGACCTGAAAGAGCTCAGGCTGCTAGATTATAAATTGGGGTTTAATTAGAGCCTTGTCAATCAACTTTTATCCCTGCCTTGGTTCGGGGCAAATGGTTCTTACTTTGTCAACTCATTAATTAAGTCTTTTGGAGAACACAGCTTAGGTTTTTCTGCCCAGCAGGGAAGCAGACGTGGGTGGTTGCCCACTCTCAGACACGTTTTTTTCTCCTTTTGGAGAGTGGAGATGCCTTTCCTTGCTTTAGAAAAATAACCAGATACGTAGAGGTTTAAAAGTTTGGAAGCATCTATGTCTTGTTAATTGTCAGCCAAAGATGAAGGCACAACTTCTAGAGGTGGGAGCACCCGAGGTTCGTATTAACGACCTGACTCTGAGTTCTATTCAATACTGATACATCCGGGCGAGCTGGTCAGCTGCAGTGAGTTTCATTCTCCTCATCTCTACGATGACAGTGCGATGGCGTCATCACACAGAATTGTCCCTTTTATTTTTTCATTCAACTACCATTTCATTCAACCAGTCACCTGTCATGTCACAGGCTCTGGGCTTGGTCCTGGGAGTCCCATTGCCAATAAAACAAAAGCCCTTGAGGAATTTACATTCTGGGCAGGAAAGAGCAGATGAGACACATACCAATAAACAAATCTATGATGTAATGCCCAGGAGAGGTAAGAGCCATGAAGAAAAACTGAATACAGTTTAAGGAAAAAAATAAGAGGGAGGTGCTAATGACTTTGAGGAGTTAGCATGATGCTTGGCACATAATAATGGTCAAATATTGATGATGATGGTGATGATGGTGATGATGACAATGATGATGATGTTGGTAGTGATGATGATGGTGATGGTGGTGGTGATGATGGTGCTGATGGTGATGATGATGGTGATGATGGTGGTGATGATGGTGCTGATGGTGATGATGATGGTGATGATGGTGGTGTGGATGATGGTGATGATGATGGTGATGATGGTGCTGATGGTGATGATGATGGTGATGATGGTGATGATGATGGTGCTGATGGTGATGATGATGGTGATGATGGTGGTGATGATGGTGCTGATGGTGATGATGATGGTGATGATGGTGGTGTGGATGATGGTGATGATGGTGGTGTGGATGATGGTGATGATGGTGGTGCGAATGATGGTGATGATGGTGGTGTGAATGATGGTGATGATGGTGATGATGGTGATGATGATGGTGATGTGGATGATGGCAGTGATGGTGATGATGATGGTGGTGGTGATGATGATAGTGGTGGTGATGTGGATGATGGTGATGATGGTGATGATGGTGATAATGATGGTGATGGTGGTGATGGTGGTGATGGTGATGATGATACTGATGGTGATGATGATGGTGATGATGGTGGTGTGGATGATGGTGACGATGGTGGTGTGGATGATGGTGGTGTGGATGATGGTGATGATGATGGTGGTGTGGATGATGGTTATGATGATGGTGATAATGATGGTGGTGATGGTGATAATGATGGTGATGGTGGTGATGGTGATGATGATACTGATGGTGATGATGATGGTGATGATGGCAGTGTGGATGATGGTGATGATGGTGGTCATTATGGTGGTGGTGATGATGATAGTGGTGGTGATGTGGATGATGGTGATGATGGTGATAATGATGGTGGTGATGGTGATAATGATGGTGATGGTGGTGATGGTGGTGATGGTGATGATGATGGTGGTGGTGATGTCAGTGGTGATGGCGGTGATGCTGATGATTCCTAAAACTCTCTGTCATGCCAGATCCTTTCCTTCATTTATTTCCATCCTTGAAAACAACCTTTCAGTGATCCTAATTGAGGTGTATGAATGCCATAACCATGTCCACTTTTTCTTTTCTCATGTTCAACTCTTTCCCTTAGTTTTGGCTACACGTTTTGGAATAGGCATTCCACTAGAGCTTTATTACAAAGCAACACGCATGCACAGCCCAATAAAGCATCCAAAATACAAAAGAAAGGGGTTCCTTGTGTTTTGCTACTTGGCAACGAGCTCATCGTAAATCAGAACAAGACTGATTCTGCGTAGATAGGAACTCTTGGAACCAGCTCTCCTTGCTGCCCGGAGCTGCACATGGCTGTGTGCCCCTCAGCCACACCTGTGCCTTTTATTAAATTCTGGGAAGAAAACCCTGGGACCAAGCAGTTCCATTACTAATTTAGCACTGCAAAGCAAAACAGCAATGAGGAATGAACTTCCCTTGGGCCTCTAGCCCTTATGTTAAGTGACCAGCCCTTGGCAAAAGAGAAACAATGGTCATTTCCCCACGACCCAGGGACAGTGGCAGAACAGCTCCGTTCCGACCATGTTTCTGGCTGCCTGCCAGGTGGGAGGCCCTCATGTTCATCTAGTTTTGAATAAAATCCATGCATTTACCATTGAGGCTGGAACCAGGCAAAGCTGGAGGATGAATCGTTTTTGGATTTCTCTTCCCATCTCCATGAGCAAAGGGGGACGGGGGATAAAAGGAGATGAAAAGTCACACTCGGGGAACCCATGCATTGCGGTTTCTGCTCATCCAGACACATTAAGAGTGAAAGCATTTTGCTCTGTTAAGGACCATTCAAACTAATATTCTACTACTGGGGGGATAAAATCAAAATTTCAATACTTGGGGATTTTTCAGTGCAGTGAAAACATTTCTAACTTCAGAAAAGAAGGAATTCATGATTGTTCTGGGATAGCCCGTGGGCTTGAAAGGAGTTTCAGAACGAAGTCCCGGAGCGTGGGGAACCCAGAGAGGCCGAGGGCCCAGCCCGACACCACCGTCAGAACAAGTCGACACCAACTGTTTCCAGCCTATGCATCAATCAACACTGACTGGAAATCCAGGGAGGGCAGAGCTCTCAGGATGGCCCCACTTGAGTGACTGACGTGCTCCCTTGTGGGCCGCGGGGGATGTGGAGTCCGCTAGGGCTGCCCTAACAAAATGCCACAGAATATCACAGACATTTAGTATCTCACAGCTCTGAAAGCCTCAAATCCAAGATAGCACTTATAAGCCAGGTGACTCTGGCGAGTGACCTCACCTCTCAGAGGGCCCCTTTTATGATTTCCGCAGTGAGGACCGTGGGCTGCTTCGTTCCTGGCCCACTGGCCGATCGTGGAGGGGAGCCTCTGTCCCCAGCAGCTCTCGGCTCTAGCTCGTGCATTTACTCGTGTATTTATTACCATTGCCCTCTCGGGACCGACAGACACTAGTCATTTGCTAAAGTGCTGTCATTCAACATCTTGTCCATCCGTGTGACTCTTTTAAAAGGTGACGTAATCATGCTGTTCGAGGCTCTTTGGAGATGTCAGATGAGAGGACTGATTTAACTGGTGGCGTGTTAACCAGGATGACCGGTGTTTCGGCAAAGCGGTAAGTTCCTAACGGTTACTCTCTCAGATCGATTACAAAAGTAACGCACTTTTTATGTTAGAAAATTTGGAAGATGCAGAACAGATACGGAGAAGAGAGAAATCAGCAGGACTATGTGGTCAGTGAGGCGTGGTCCTTATTTTGACACATGTCCTAATTCCATGAGAGCCTCGTCCTCGGCGCGCACACGCACGGGCCCACATTCATAGCACAGCACACGCTGCTCAGGGCTGCCGAGAGCGTCTTCAGGTTCTGCGTGAGGACGGCGTAATTCAGGTCACTGGCTGCGGCTTCCCCTCGTTGGGCTCATTATTCATAACTTATGATCCAACCCCCTCACTTCGGACACTGACGTTACTCCTGAATTTAACCTCTTGTAACTGGGGTGATAAACTGCCCACATTCTTGCACAAACTTGGGTGTGTGTCTCAGATGGTTTCCAGGCTCAGTCCTAGATTCAGGAATTACTCGATTCAGGAGGGAGGGATTTAAGTCTGTGGGAGTTCGTGTTCGGGGCCGGATGGCCCCATTGCCCTGCATCCTGCTGCAGATCTCCCGGGGTCGTGGGCTCCGGGGCCCCTGCCCGTCCTTCCTGCCCACAACCCCTTGGCCAGGACCCACCTCCCGCAGAGCCTTCGAAGCTACAGGGCTCGTGCTCCGGTGCGCTAGGGCAAGAGGGGTCGCAGGTATTGGATATGGGTGAAGTAGCCCACCTTCCATATAAGACACCGTGAAGTTTTCAGTGAGGACAGCCAGGAAGTGGCAGGGCTGGAATTCAAGCCCGGGTGGCCTGGCCCGGAGTGGCCATCCCTCTGTCCATTTCAGATCACAGCCCAGGGCCTGGCACTGGGTGCTCAGCAAAGAGCGACCCGGGAGAAATACAGGAGCCAGGGAGGAAAACACATACTAAGCTACAGATGAAATAGCCTATCAGTTGTGAAGAAACATCTAGAAGGAAAGGGGGCGGGGTTGAAGGGGAGGCAGGGCCGCAGACGGCTGAGAGACCGAGCCCTTGCTGAGGGCGGCTTCCGGGGCTGCGGGGCTGGAAGAAGACTGCAGGCGAGGGGGGAGTCGGGAAGCCCACCACGGGCCACGGGATTTGCTCACCCACCGAGGCACCGGCAGGAATGCAGGGAGAGCAGACACCGGGGCGGGGGATCAAGAGTTCAGGCTTCAACATGAGGAATCTCTGAATCCAGGAATCCGAAGGAGTGAACCCAACGACGCAGACGGAGCGCGGTGCATGGTGCCTGGCACCCAGAAAACCCTCAGCACGGTGAACTATGTGACTGGTTCCGGAATACCGTGCGGGGGGCAGGGCCCGGCACCACGCGGCCTGCTCAGCGCTATCTTCTTATCGTGGCCGGCCTCCTTGCATTTATCTTCCAGTGAAAGGTCCGGGAAATATGAGCTGTGGCCCGATGCGGGCCATCCCAGGCAGTCAGGGGGGATCAGTGCCCTGTGTGCACGGAGAGCTCCCGGGGTTCACGCCGCCCGCGCACTCTGAAACCCGATCGTTGCCGTGTCTTTATGAAGATAGAGTCCTTGACAGGTGATTATTTTTGCTGTCCCACTTCATATCCAACATGCTAAAGATTAGTCACTTGTTAAGGGCCAGCTGCTGACAGGGGAGGGTGGAAGGGGCAGGCCGGGATTCCTGCTGCTCTCTCCGGGAGCTGAGGACGCTGACAGCGAGTTCCTTCCCACCCCCGGAGCCGGGGCTGACGGCAGGGAGCCCGACGGCAGGGAGCTGGGGGCCCGGGGCTCTCCGGACCTTCCCACCCCCGGAGCCCAGGCCACAGGGAGCCTGATGGCAGGGAGCTGGGGGCCCGGGGCTCTCCGGACCTTCCCACCCCCGGAGCCCAGGCCGCAGGGAGCCTGATGGCAGGGAGCTGGGGCCCCTGGGCTCTCCGGAAACCTGAAAAGACTCTGCAGTGGTCTCTGGGCCTGACCGCCTCCCACTGACCATTCAGTCTCGGCTGAAATGCCACTTCTTCCAGGAAGCCTCCCTGCCTGCAGCCAGACGAAGCTCCCCTTCGGTACCTGCTCTTTTCCTTCCAACACTCTCTACTGTTACAACTATTTTACCAACCATCTGTTTGACTCGTTTGGCACCCATCCCCCACGTGCCGTGGGCTTCCTGGAGGAAGTCTGTGTCTCCTGATTCCACTAGCCCCTCCCCCACAAGAGGCTACCGCACAGGAGGGCTCCATCAGGACTCACGGATCGGCTTTTGACGCCGTCTGTGCAGAACCGAACGGGAAAAGCAAGTACCATGGTTGCTCTGGGTCTTTGCGCCATAAGAGATGAAAAACCAAACCAAACCAAACCCGAGAGGGCAGGCATTCACTAATAACCTAAACCGCCGGGTCCTGTCTGCAGCTACAGATGTTAGAGGAACGAGGAGACAAAATTATTTTAAGGGGTCTGCGCATTCTTGTGGGGCCAGCTATTTGCTTTATTTAAATTTATGTGGTTTTTTTTTATTCCGAGAGTTTCCAGAGTAAGTAGGCAAACGGCGTGAGGGGGCCCCACACACCTGCCAGCACCATCCCACGGCGTGCGACGTCTCCTACGTACTTGCACAGACACCCCCGAAAAATACAGAGGCTTCTTGCAATAGTAGCCAAAGCATCTTTACAGAAAATACTCCGTCCCGCCCAGGGGGATTGGACTCTGTTCTTTGAAGTGCGTGTTACTGCAACGATGGCTTTTCTAACTTAAAAGTGCTCCAGATTCACAAAAACTTTCTTGTCAAGGGCGTACTTCCTTCAGTGACAGATGCTAAAAGTACAACGGCCATCCTGAGGGGTCTGTGACATTTTTTGGGGCATCATTTGTGCAAAGGACAGGAAACTGGTCTAAAACCTCCTCTCGCTCTGGGTGGAAATTGCCAAGAGAAGCCATCAGAAAGGCTTGCCTACCCCCTGCCCGCCCCCACCGTAGAGCCGTCCCTGGAGAGAAATGGGGGCCCTGCGGCAGGAGACGGGACAGTGGCTGTTCAGGGTGACAGTGGTCCAGCGCTGACTCTGGTTTTCAGACTGTGTGGCGAGTTGGGCCTGGATGCCCAGCACGTGGGATCTGTCACAAATAACGGCTTCTCCTCCGTTGGCCGCGTGCAAACTGTGCCACATCGCTGGACTCCCGTCACCCAGGCTCCCGCTCGTTCGGTCATCAGCAAAGTGAGTATAGGAATTCCATCCTCCCACGCCCTCTCCTCGGGGTTAAAGACCCAAATGAGATTGCTGTGCACATTTTAAAGAGCATGTCGACGCTCTATCCTGATTGGGCCTTTGTGACGAGTCCCTCGGTCGTCCGGCATCCTGGGGCTTCAGCAAGCATCCTCCCCCATTGCACTCTACCAGTGTCTTAGAGGCGACTGTCCCCCCTCCCCCCACCGGCTCCACCGGCTGGAGCATCTGACCCACTGCAGGAGGCCCGATCCATCAGCGGCTTTGTCCACAGCACGCAGAACAACTGTGGGAGCCGACCCTTCTCACTAAGACCAAATGGCCCTGAGACAGTTGGAGTTGAACCTCGCCCCCAGCACGCAGCCCAGAGCCCAGCGAGTGCTAACCCCCCCAAAACCTCCCCCCTCACCCCGGGAGCTGCCTGGTCCCCCTGCAGCCGGCTCCCACCTGGCTTCTTTCACATTCAAGAGCCACCTGGGGAGGCTTTAGAAAGGACCCACGCCCAGGCCCCATCCTGGGGACCCTGGGAAGGGATCTGGGGCACTGGGGCCGGGCAGCTCCCCAGGTCATTCTAAAGCGCAGCCCGGGTGGAGAACTAGCCAGCTAATCAATCACTCTGGGCAACCAACGTGCCTGTTCGAACTGGGGAGAAATGAGTCAACCAAATCCATCATTTGATAAAATCATGCTCTAACCAAAAAAAATAGTTTATCCAGAGGGAGACTGACCCACCAAGGTCCAACAAACCACCACTGGCCCCCAACGGTCAATGGAAGAGACTCCAGGGGATGAGTCACTGTGAGAACCCGGCTGGCTCTCGTCCTCATGGAGCTTCACCCGGCGGACCACGGCGGCTCGGCGCCCACGACGGGTCCAACCGTGGGCGGAGGGGAGTCATTCAGGAGCGCAGTCCAGAGTGGCCAACCCCCCAACGACAGAGCCCCGTGATAGCCCCAGAGGGGTCTCGGAGCGTCACGGGGAGCCAGCAATTTGCAGAATGACATGCGGCACGAGAATATGCAGAACAGCCTTCGTAGCGTGTCCTGGAAGAATCCACGTGTGGCCACATAGAAAACACGCACGGCAATGACAGCTGTCAAGATCAAGGGGGTCAAGCCTAGACAAGGCGGCCTGCGCTCTCCGCAGTGGGGCCAAGAACCTCCATGGTGAATGAATGAACTTGCAATGATGCGTTGGGATGAAGTTTTCTGGCTTAAACAGGACAAGAACAGCAATTTAGGGACTCAATACTGAGAGAGCAGCACAGCAAAGAAAAACAAACGGGAAGAGATGAGTGTAAAAGGGCCCCTGCGGCAGGTGGTCGCACCTCCCGTGTGCCCGCTCCGGCTCCCGGCCGCGCCAAGACAGGCTGCCGGGGTCTCTTACAGCACAAGCCCGCGAAGGCCACGGCCTCCCTTCCACCTTCTTATCAGCCCGGGTCGGAGGAGAGGGGACTGACGGGGCTGTGCGTCTCTGCAGGTGGGGCCCAGTCCCCCGCGTGGAGCACCGTCAGGGTGGCCCCAGCCGCCTGCTGTCTGGAGCCCAAGCAAGAGCCTGGGTGGCTCATGCCAGTGCCGTGAGCTCGGTGGGGGCAGAGGACACGGGGCTGCCCGCCTTTCCCTGCTCGGGCCTCAACACAATGTATTCAGGGACCCTTTCTCAGAGTGCTGGCCCTAGGAACATCTTGGTCGACTGCAGCCTGGTTAGAAATGAGACTTCAGGCCCCGGTGGGCCAGAATCGGCCTTGTAACAAGACGCTCAGGGGACACGAAGGCACCGTAAGGCCTGAGGAACACGGCACCAGGCCCCACGCCGCCGTCGAGAACTCACAGCTGGGTCTGCCCAGAAACCACAGTGTCGAGGAAAGAGCCACACCGCTGGACGAGCAGCGCAAGATGCCCCCCAACATCAGGCCCAACGTCCCTGCCCCCGGGCCCGCCCCGAGACGCGAGGCTCCTCCTCCCACCCAGCAGGGCAGAGGGGCGGCAGGTCTAGCACGACTCCCCCCTGGCACGCCCGGGCCTGCTCTTCTGCCCTCCCTTCTGCAGCGGGGGGGTGGGGGAGCTCTGCGGCTCTCCGGGCCCTGCCAACCCTAAGACTCTGGGAATCCAGGAAATCCCAGTTTAGCTCTGCGGCCTCAGAAGCTGGCAAGAGCCGGAGAGCGGGATCCGGAAGGCCCTGCCATTGTGAGCGCGGAGTCTAGACGCTGACAGGGAGCCCCCGCGGCAGGAAGAGGTGAAAGTCCCCTCTCTCTCGGCGGCCTTCCAGGAAGCAATAACAGGCAGGCTCGGCAGAGCCCGCGGGCCGCAGTCTGGGTTCCCCGGGACACGTCCAGCGCTCGGTTATTGTCCCGCGGGGGCGGAGCGCGTCCAGATACGCACACGCCCAGCCGAGTGCTTCCTCCCCGATAAGGCGGCCGCGCGGGAGCCGCCCCCGTGTCATCCTGCACAAACAGGTGATGTTTATTTACCGCGTGTAAGAGACAGCCGGCTGAGCAGCCCGTGCCCGCGGGGAGCAACGGGGTCTGATAAAGGCGGCTTATCACAACGGATTCGCCGATGTTATTTTCTCTTTGTTTGTTTGAAGTTCGGTGTTTGGACGATCGCTGTGAGCCCCAGCGTGTCCGGGGCCAAGTGGAACAATGGCCCCGGAGACCGTGGGGCTCGCTCGCTGTCATGAAGCAGAGTGGGGCGGGTGGGGGGAGCCGCTGCGGGGCCGGCAGGCTGGGCTCTGACACACACCCACCTGCGGCCAGCCTTGGCCGCGTGCCGCAATCACTGGGCACCGTGGCCGCTCCGGGCCGCAGCCCAGGGCAGGGCAATCCCAGGCTCCGACCACTTGGGGACCTGGGTGAAACGCCGAGTCCGGGTCAGTCCATCCTGGGTGGGGCCTGAGGCTCTGTACTCCTGACCCCTTCAGGGATGCCGAAGCGGCCGGTCCGGGGACCACACTTGGAGTAGCAAGGCGGACGCCAACAGATGTGGGGCGGGGAGC